>JALPQI010010472.1:0-40154 GCA_025490895.1 Thaumatotibia leucotreta
CGTACTACCCAGCTAGCACAACTTTTTTTTGCTTGCAAAATATGGTTTTATACTGTCCTATGGTGTCTAAACAACATACCAAAAATGCAGCGATACTACTTGATTTGCGAGTTTAGGGTAAAATTATGTACGATTTGACCGTACTATACGTCAAGCTACAAAATTCATATTCAAACACAAGTTGCGCAGACATCTTTTGGAAAAGTCCTGCTCCTAACTCAATTAGTCGCATTGTTACAGGTATATAGGCAGGTAATAATTATAGTGTAGCTATTTATTGTGCAATGAAGTTTAAATAAATAAATAAATATAAGGCTCATTTCTAAGCTGTCAAATGTTCATTCTTAAGGTGCGTTTAAACCAAGAGAGCATTCGCTGTTTTATCCCCCGTTCTACGAAATCAACCAATCACGTTTTGTGTACCGATCGAATTTCGTAGAGTGGGAGATTAGAAGAGCAAATGCTCTTTTAGTTTGAACGCACCTTTAGGAATCCGCAACTGTAGATTCCTTTCGTTCAGTCAGACACACACTATCAAGTGTTCACTTAGCTTTCTACACGTAGAGTAATTTACAACGTATCTCTAAACACATTATAAGATAAACGTCAAAGATAGACAGATCGCAGGATTAAAAAAATGGCTATAACACGAAGCCACGTCCTTCCATCGCAGACGTGGGCATTACATGCTATTAGATGGGCGTTTTACTCAGTTAATGACTTAAAAAAAACTTGAAAGACTAGTTCTAGCTAACAGATAACAATCTGCGAAGAAAACCAATGTGGTATGTCATACCTAGGATATAATGGCTTAGTAGCTCAGTTGGTAGTCTAACGGCGATGTAAGGGTGCCTATGGCCCATCTCCCACGAGGCGACTCTCAAGCGATTTGCATTTCATACCCGTATCCTACGCGTCGCTTGTTAGCCGCCATATTGATTCACTACTCTGCGGAATGTATACGGATGCACCCAAAATCGTTTTTTATATTTCCACTTGTTTTTGTAATAATAACAAAATATTGTCGAATGTTGTTCCGCAACAGCTATGCTATTCTCTTATTCACACATTCAACGCTGCGTTCATCAACGAGCTCGACGTCGAGACAGCCTTGTCTAAAATCCTAGCTGTTTTGTTTGACATTAGGAATCGAAGCTGTGAGCGAGGTTATGGAAGAGTTCGTCACTGTTTTTCGTTAGAGAATACGAAATTCGTACATTAAACGTCAAACTCTCGACGCAGTGTAGTTCCAGCTCACGCCGCATTCGTCGCCAACCATTTTTAGGCTCGACGATGCCGCAGCGCTGACACAGCGCTGACAGCAAGGCGGTTTCCTTAGTGAATTACCGCTGAACAGTAAGTGAAAACGCGGCTTTAAGGTTGTCAGATTCTAAAAGTCGAACGTGGCTATGTAAAATATTATAGATCAACAAGTCGGCATTTTTGCACACATTTTCCGGAGACGTGAGAAAGGATAAAAGTACTTATTCAGTAAATTATAAGCTACGCATTTGTAGTACCTAATGTTGGTGAGATTAATGTATTTTTTTGTGGTAAGAATAATTATTTACCACATGTATGGACACTTAACATGAAGTAAAAAACGTAAGCTTTTATTTTAATTACGATGCGGGACTATACATTAGCATTTATTTATGGTACATGTAGTGTTGGTCCTGTGTATCTATGTGCTGTCGCCGTGAAATTGACGCGGATTCGCTATCCCTCTCAGTCGCGTCAATACGTGATAATCAGACATCGGATTCCGTGGGGCGAAACTTCTTGTCAGCTAGGGATTTCCTATATCCATAAACTCGTTTATCGATACTAGTTCTATATACCAGTGACCGCCCCCAACATTGTGTGTGTTTTTTGCAACTATTGATCACTTTATGAAATTTTGTTATGCTCCTATAACCTCCACAGAAATTGAAGTTTTCTAGACACCTGAAATGGATTTTACAGCCAAGACGGAAACGCTTAACTCCCGAAAATATGGAAAAAAACTCATGAAAAAAATCGTAACGAATAAATTTTTAAAAACGTTTTCAAAAAAGAAGAAGAAAATAAAGCTGCTATTTTATTATATAGGTAATACTCTTTTAATAAAAATAAATTTTATAAGCAAACCTCTGTGTGTTCACTAGTATTTAGAACAAGGTATCGATAAATGAGTAGGTATATCGATATAGGAAGTTCCTAGCTGTCAAGATGTTTCGCCCCACGGAATCCGATGTCTGGTGATAATGCATCACACTCGTGGACAAATGAATATAACGCAAACACAAACAAAACGCCGGACTGATCAGACGCCTAAAAAAATTCATCGTTAATTCGTAGTCGTAGCGCACCTTTCTTACAACAACATCACCTTAATTAGAGTGACAAAGACAGCGATTGGCATCTTGACTACTCACTTTAAAAGTTTTGTGTTACACACGGGTGCAGAGATATTTTACTTCGTATGTTGAAATACTCGCTACGCTCAGGACTATATTTTAGAACCATAGAATCCTTACGCTTGGTCGTGTTGCAATTTTATACTCGCGGGTAAAAACAACTTGTATAACAAATAACTATTGAAATGTCTTTATTTTTTTGTTCATTTTACCACACCGCTAATGATTCAGGTCTTAAAAGGTTCTTTGTAAACGCACAAACCACACCCATAAAATTACTTAGGCTTTGTGTTGCGGACTCTATTTTGATAAACCTCTTTTTATTTTATAATATTTTTACCTTTAAAATTTGACAATGTCACTCATTGATATGTACTGAAAGTAAAATGCGTCAAACGTAAGAAAATAATGTTTTAATGAAAAAATAGCGAACTAAACTTAAATATTGCTACCGATAGCCTTCTGCGTCGGTAACACTTTGCTTACTAATTAAATACCTTAAATAAAATAATTCTAAAACCATAAACAGCGTCAAAATGCATACTTCTTATATTTCTATCACATCATCAGCCTATCTCAGTCTACTGTTGAACCAAGGCCTCTCCTATTAGCTATGTGTAATTGCGTATAGACACATTAGTTAATCGCCACGCTGGCGGGTTGGCGATTGCAGTAGTCTATCTGTCTATTAGGACGACGCTGATGCCCATTAATCTTATATCAAAGAATGGTCAGTGACACTTCAATCCCTTAGTCGACTCTTACGACACCCGCGGGATGAGTTGGGATAGTAACAAATGTATTCTTACCGCCGTCACCACACGGGCAAGTTGGGATGGTTATTTCTATCGGTCATTCAAAACTACGGTACTGAAACGTGGCCGCTTACATTACAATGGGCCTCATAAGAAGACTCAAAGTCACCCAAAGGGCAATCGAGAGGGCTATGCTAGGAGTCTCTCTGCGTGATCGGATTAAAAATGAGACCATCCGCAGCAGAACCAAAGTAACAGAAATAGCTCTCCGAATCGCTAAACTGAAGTGGCAGTGGGCGGGGCACATTGCGCGTAGAACCGATGGCCGTTGGGGCGGGAAGGTTCTTGAGTGGCGGCCACGTATCGGAAGGCGTAGCGTGGGTAGGCCCCCCACAAGGTGGACCGATGACCTGGTGAAGGTCGTAGGAGTCCGCTGGATGCGGGTGGTCATTGTGGCAATCTTTGGGGGAGGCCTATGTTCAGCAGTGGACGTCTTTCGGCTGATATGATGATGATGATGATTCAAAACTAGCGTTTAACAGTTGCATAATTATTAAAATGACGCTGTACATTTAATTGTAGTACTTTGTAGGTCCTTGATCTGCCAGTTAATCGTAGCTATTACGCGAATCTTTGTAAGAGAGAGTTTACATTATTCGATCCGATATTTAACGCATGTCGTAAATATCAGAAAGTAACACGGGTATAGGTCGATTTACCAAAATTGAATGGAATGAATGAAATGAATGACTACGAATCTAATTAGACGGTTAAACTCTCGTGTATTTATTCATTATAGTTGCCGATATAGTTTTTAAGAATGAACTTTTGACAGTTTACTAATAAGAGTAATGAGTCTTATATATATGACGATAAGACTATAGGAAAAATGGTGAGTCTTATCCTCATATTAATAAGGATTAATCTCTCACAAATTCATTCTCAGAAATCGGCAAATATTGCGGGAAAACTTTTTTTCGGCAAGGGTGAAAGTTTGAGCCCAAGTGAAATGAGGGCGACAATCACACGAGTAAAAAAAAAGTTTTTGCACGTGTAAGGGACGATTTTTTTCATAACAAGTGCGTCAAAAAGAAAAATTACCGCGCACGAAGCGTGCGCAAAGTTTGTTTTTGCGCACTAGTTAGGAAAAATATATTTGCACGACATGTTTCGGAGAGTTAATAGAAGAGGCCTACGGCTACGTTCAGCAGTGACCTTATTATACTTATTATTTTGTAATATCCAGGGCTAAATCGTTTTGAGAAAGATTGTCCCTTTTATTATTCACATGACCTCTGATTTAGAATCGGATAATGTAATAGATCTCTAAAAATGATCATTCGTGGTGACATTAAAAGTCGCTTGTGGTTTGCAATTATAAACACTTATTTGCATGTTTCTGTATTTACAAGAATTGCACATTGGTCTATTTTCCTTTTTTCTAAAACAGCACTTTATTAATGTCTACGAAATTACTGAAAACGGTATTTATGAACGGTTTCATGACCTGGAAATCCTAGACTAGGCATGGCCCGACATGCTCTAGGCCGGTGCCTAGAGCATGTCGGGCCATGCTTAGTCTAGGATTTCGTATATTGAATATTGCGTTGTATCATACGGACATACGAACTGGGTGAAACTAAGTATAAGGACTTTTTAGCTACAGAACCTTAAAAATACATATACCTACTTTACTAAAATAACATTGTCCATGAAATCCTGTTTTAACATCGCTAAGCGATGTAATCGCATCGCATCGCTAAGATATTGAATATAGCGTTGTATCATACGGACATACGAACTGGGTGAAACTAAGTATAAGGACTTTTTAGCTACAGAACCTTAAAAATACATATACCTACTTTACTAAAATAACATTGTCCATGAAATTCTGTTTTAACATCGCTAAGCGATGCTCTTATGGGTTGACTGAATTTAATTTTATTGAATGTTATATAGCTGTCGTAGAAAAAGTTTACAACTGTACGTATTTAACCATTATTATGCACCAATCCTATAAATGTTTATTTCTACCGGGTTCCAGTAAAATCGGTTTCTATAAACGTGTTTTAAAAGAAAAAAATCTGAATATTTGACATTAGTTCACATAATATTGGACTTCAAAACTCTCGTGTACATGTATAAGATATTTCTTTCTTATGGCAAGCCACATAGGACTAATTCTTTTCCAAACAGTTTTGTGTGTGCATTAGGCTGTCATTTCCATACAATTTACTTACACAATATTTTATCCTATAAAGTTATAAATTGTATGGACATGACAGCTGTCACGGGCTATCTGGCAAAGACTATAGAATGACATGTACGCAGAAATTACAAGTGACAAGTCTTTTATTAAATTTTAGCCCATATGGTAGAATAATGCATTTCAAAATATCTTGCAACATTATAACTCAAAGAATGACATATTCTTTAACCAGTTAAGTGTGGGTGCCACGCATGGTTCCGTAGATACCGATCGTGATCAAATATTACATTTCCTAACTAGTGCGGGAAAACTTTTTTTTGTGGTTGAAAGTTGGAGCCCGAGTGAAACGAGGGCGACAATCACCCGAGTTAAAAAAAAGTTTTTGCACGTGTAAGGGACGATTTTTTTCATAACTTGTGCGTCAAAAAGAGAAAAAACCGAAGCGTGCGCAAAGTTCGTTTTTGCGCACTAGTTAGGAAAATATTTTTATTTATGTTTCCAAAGCAATGAATTCGTATTTTTTCATATTTTTTTAAACGAAAAGTTTATGACTTAAAGTCTGAGTTTATAATATGAGTTATGCGTTACAAAAACGTTTCTGAACAAGTTACACCAAAGAAGTAGTTGGCTATACCTAACTTTCTAACCCCTAACATTTATTGATTTGCGCCTAAACTCATATAGGTCAATTTCGCCACTACCTGTAACTAGTTACATTAGCCGCTAAAGGAAGGAGGAATGGGTAGCGGCAAAATCGAGCTACGTTTATTATGCCAATTAGGGCATTCAATCCCGGTATTCAAATAAATGCGATCCCGGGATTCCAACGCATATAATCCCGGTATTTAATGAAATCAATTCCGGGATTTTATGATGTCAAATCCCGTGATTGCATACAATTACAAATGCATCCCGGAATTACATGCTAATGCCAATCATACAAACCTATGTAAAGAAAAACTTTATTACACACAGGACAGGTTTATATTACAATATCAGAACAAGAAACTATGGATGGACACTTCAGGGATCATACCTTTTGAAAACGATTTAAACTAATTATCACGTGTACTTTATCTCAGCGTTTCGATTCCTTTTTAGGGTCGCGTAGACAAAAACCGTACTAAAAACGGAACCCTTACTACCTTACCGGTTGCGTTGTGATTCCGATGGCAATGGCGCCCGCGGGCGTTTTACGTGGAAACTATAAAACGCACTACATAATATTACTATACTTAGTATACTTACTCAACCTGGGTCGCGTTTTATAAAAATACAATTTACAATTCTGCCCCCCTTAGCATAAAAGCAGTAAGTAGTTTTAAAATGTTAATTTATACCAAAACATAATTCAGTTGAATAACTTCAAAACTAGTTACTGCTTTTATGCTAAGGGGGGCAGAATTTTGCTTTTTGCCTCTCTTTCTAGTCAATATGTGCGTGCGTTAGAGAGGCGAACAGCGAAATTGTAAAATGTAACTTTATAATAAATAAATAATAAATAAATAAATATCTTGGGACATCTTACACAAATCGACCTAGTCCCACGGTAAGCTCAATTAAGGCTTGTGATGTGGGTACCAGGCGACGATATATATAATAGATAGATACATATAGATACTTAAATACATAGACAGCCATGACCAAGGAACAAATATTTGTGATAAATAAATACACAAATAATGCCCCCGCCGGGATTCGAACCCGGAACCTCCAGCTTCGTAGGCAGGGTCACTACCAACTAGGCTACGGAGGCTGTCATTATAAGGTTTATTACAGTATGTTCTATTCGGTAGGTTTTGCCATACGAGTATTTCGCTAAACACGGGCCTATTGCATAACAAATTACAACTAATACAAGCGGAAGCCTCTTTTCTATCCCTCATACTAGAAAGAGATTTTCGCTTGTATTATTAGTTGTAATTTGTTATGCAATAGGCCCCAGCCCGTGACTCCGCGTAGCTAGAATCGACAAAGTGGGACGTTTTACCAAACTCACTCACATATTACAGCGGGAGAAAGACAAAGTTCTATGTCATGTTGCCAAATTGTCAGTCGGTATTATCAATCTGGAATCAGAAAGGGTTTCGAAAGTACTGTTGACACAACAATTGACACAATATTTATCAAGAAAAGAGTTCGTGATTAATTAATCTTTTGTCTGTAAGTCTCTGATCTTAAACTACAAATATATTCATTTAACATTGAATATATCCTAGATTGACTGATACACTGTCGTGTCAACAATATTTTCATAATAATGTTGGGAAAAGAGTACCTAATGTTGTGTTATTTTGGACAGTCTGTAGTATTTGTCGTTAGGTATCTGGCACTATATGGGGGCCTCTAAATATCTTAATAAAAGAGGGACGGATTGTCTATGTCACCGTGATATTCGTACTGTCGCGATGTCGCTTTAATCATATGCTAACTCTACAGGGGCCCGTTTCTCGAACGTTTGTAACTTGTAATACAAGTGGAAGTCTCTTATTTACACTATTTATTAGATTAGGGGCCTATTTCTCGAAAGCTTGTAACTTGTAATACAAGCGGAAGCCCTTATATTACAAGACTTCCACTTGTATTACAAGTTACAAGCGTTCGAGAAACGGGCCCTAGGACTTCCGCTTGTATTACAAGTTACAAGCTTTCGAGAAATAGGCCCCAGGTCTAACATAACAGAATTGCTACAATACAGTTATTTCAGCAGATGGCAAATGTACCACCTGTCATTTCCCAGCAGGTGCGATTGCCAATGTCACTTTTACGTACATCCATAAGCTACTCTTACTGCTTACTACCGGTCCATGTGCTTTTAGTAACAGGGCTATTTTTTTCAAAGTTACCCTCCCTTACTTTTTTTTGGATTTGGAATATTTAATATAATTTCCACTCAGAATGGGGAGCTATTTCGATTCTGAAAGGAGATAATTTTTGTTTTTTTTTTCTCTTCCATTACCAAATTTTTATAGATTTTGTACGACGGTATCGGAATGGAAAGTTCGAAAAATGAGCTCACGAGTTGAAATCATATAAAAAATCCTGTTATAAAAAAAATTTGGCGGGAATACTTTGAAAAAAAAAATGGCCGGCCAACAAATTATAATGTCAAACTAACGTTCAATTTCACGAATACGTTTTCATAAATACCTGCATGATTTTAAAATACTTCATTATAATATGTACCTATGTATATAAGGTCTAATTACACTAGTAATTAATTTCCTCAGTACGAAACGATTAATTCCAATGAAATTTAGCGGCCAATGATAAGTATGATAACACAGCTTGCTCACTTTCAATACGTTAGGGGTGCCAGCCTTACCATAATTACCGTGCATATGCGATAATTTCCACCCGGATGCAATACAATCATAGAAATGTACTATAATTTTCAACCATGTACATGGAAAAAACATGTCTAGATCTTATGAAAATCAGGACAAATTTGTAACTTGTTCCGTTAAAATTAAGATCGTTTTTCTTCTGAATTTTGAATTGACTATACATGTTTTTTCCGTGGACCTTTCATAAACCTTATTCAAAACAAAAGTCACGATTGCGTCAATTGTGTTAGTCATACAAACTATGGTTGGTTACCATCTATGGTATACTCTGTCTAAAAATCATCAGGTAAACGGGCAAATTAAAAAAATATAGGTTCATATTTTTCATCGCTCATAGAATATTTGAATTTGTCACCCTTTTTCAATGACAAAAGATATTACACAAAATTTAACTTTAAAACACAAAAATTATGACGTTACATTATGTTTTTATTAAAGACCTTTAACTATGTAATTTTTTCTAGAAATCTCAGATTATAAGAATAATTTGCGTAGTTTTTCCCACTATATTTCCCTCGATCTCGTTGCCTGGCAACCCTGGCCCACGTGGTGCGGTACAACGCACTGCAACTTTGTTGCGGAACCTTGACTCGCAGTGAATTACTGACCGACTCACGCCATCTTTAATTAATTACAGGTAATCGCTTAAGGCCAAGGTATTACAGTAATAATTAGAAATTCAGTTTTTTTGTTGGGGTGAAATAATAAATATATCAAGGGACATTTTAAATACTATAGACATTGACTTCGTGCGGTTAATATAAGTAAAGGTGCATTCAGACCAAAAGAGCATACGCTATTCTATCCCCCGCTCTACGGAATCAACCAATCACGTTTTGTGTAACGATCGAATTTCGTAGAGTGGGGGGTTAGAATAGCGAATGTTCGTTTGGTCTGAATGCATCTTGTGTTGTGGGCAAAGGCATGGATTTACCTCGGTCAATCTTATACGGCACAAAAATCAAACCTGGGTGCTTAGCCAAGTTGCCTATCGCTAAAGGTGCGTTCAAACTAAAAGAGCATTCGCTGTTCTAACCTCCCACTCTAAGAAATTCGATCGGTACACAAAACGTGATTGGTTGATTTCGTAGAACGGGCGCTAGAACAGCGAATGCTCTTTTGGTTTGAACGCACCTAAACGCTTAGTAGCGTATCGTGGTTTTCGCTCTCTGTCACTCTTTTATATTAGTGCGACAAAGACAGTTAGCTGCCTTTCGTTTACGATTGACGATTAAGCGTTTGCGATTGGCAACTTGTCTAAGCACCCAGGCATACTTATATATAGGCGTTCGTTTAGAAAGTAATGACTATAGTCACTAAATTGCAAATGTCGGCATATTTTATTTACTACTCTACATTACATTTTATTTTTCTAAGATAAATGTAGACTTTATTGTTATTTGTTATGGATATAAAATTAACATTGGACAATATAATTGAAAAAAAAAACAAATTACAATGTACACATACAAATGTAATTGACACAATTAATAAAATTAATTTTTGCACATCTCTATAGCGTTTAGAGTGTGTTATATTACATTGCGGACCAATTGAATTACATATATGAATTTTCTCTAATGTAATGCTATGTAAATGTAAAAGGCTACAGGCATATAATTATTGTTTGTTTAACATGAGCTGATATCGAGCTAAGTTCAAAACGTATCGAAATAATCGACTCATAAATATGTTACGACGTCCTTAAGACACAGAATTAAAGTGCATTGGATTGGAACATATATTTGAGCATTTTTTTAATATACCTTATTTTGCCTTTGACTGTCCTTCTCGCTCATACTCGCATATTGGTGGGAGCGAAAGCGATAGAAAGTAAAGCTGCACTAAACTTACGGCGCCAGCTCTAAAGATATCTGTCACTTTGACGTACACGGAATCTATATCTTTTGTTTGTTTCTTGGGCGAGAAAATATAGTCGCCGATTTCTAAGAATGAACATTTGGCAGTTATAAGAAATGAGCCTTCTATACAGTTCCACGAGCCACTGAAAACCTTGAACAGGGTAATTTGGTAGGTTTAACAGAATAACTTTTACTATGGAGCTAACCCAGATATCTCAAAAAAAAATTGCATTTTTCATATAAAATGTCGTGATCAGTCGGTCAAAATGTATGAAGAAGACAAATTTTTTTTTAGATTTCGTGATTGGCTCCATATTAAAAGTTGTTCAGTATAGCCTACTAAATCACCCCGTTCAAGGTTTTCAGTGGCTCGTGGAACACCCTGTATATGACGGAAAAATGGTTAGCCCTACCCTCATATTAATAAGGATTAATCTATAAATGTCAAAAGTTTATACTTAGAAATCGGCAACTATAATCGATAGCTCATCGCTTACTCGCTTTTGTTGGAAAAGTGCCTGATGTCACACTCGCAACGTCAGAATAAGCAATAAATGTAAAATGTGATACCACTTTTTGTAGTTGTATGTTTTAAAGTCATGCATCAGCCTTTTGTTCTGTCTTGTGACAATTGTATTTTATTAGATACCTACTAAATACGGAAACAATTTCATTATCCGTTAATTTCTTCATTGTAGAATGCAACAAAAACAAAAAACCAACTGCTCATTCAGTCAATACATTACAATTACACATTACGTACGTTCAATATTAATGAAATACTATAAAGTGTCGTGGCAGGTGTCTTATCCGCTGTACTCTTTCGCTCTGAACACAAACAGCTTAGCTATGATCTATTTTATGTATACAGTGTGTGGCCTTTAACACGGGAGAAAAATGAAATGAGTGACTCCTTAGACTATCGGCAATAATCCTGTAAAGGTCCCGGTGTTTCAAAGTGGTTAAGTTCCGAGATATTGTCATTCAAAGGTTTAGTACTGGATCTTGGAGCTTGTCAGTCGCAAGACATCTTGATAGTATACCAGGTACGAAGTCGTAACAATAATTTTGTTTTTATTTTTAAACTAATTTGTTACGGTTTAAAAAAAAAATTACATTTTCAATGATTTAAAAAAGATAAGTTATTGATAACTTTTAATTCAAGTAAATGAACCCATAATAATGAAAAATACATGAACAAAAAATTACAAAAAATATTTTTTTTTTTAAATTACAGTATGTGGAAATTATTGTTGATCAGCTTATTAATGCACCGTTTAAATTTTCTCCCCGGTTGTAGGCCACAAACTGTATACAGCGTGTCTTTTCAATATCATCGCTATACTTGTTTCCGGACATTACGATTTTCATACCTTCAAAAAAGAGCGTATTCCCATCTTAAAGGTCGGCGACGCACTTGTAATACCACGGGTGTTATCCATGGGCGACGGTGATCGCTTACCATCAGGGTATACGTCAGCTCGCTTGCCTCCTTGTTCATAAAAAAAAACTTACCACCCATGAACCCATGAGGGCATGGGAGGTCGGATAAATTCGTATCAGGGCGGATTTTTATTTTGTTATAGGTTTTAAAATTTTACAAATTTAACTTTTTTACATTTATTCTACTCAGAATCACGAGCTCTTTCGATCCTGATAGAAATAAAAAAGCGTCAAAAAAAAATCCATTGAGTTACTATTTTTCATACTCTTTCTTCGACCGTAACTCACTGGAAGACATAAAAATGTATGGAATTCTCGGGAAACTTTTTTTCTGCTAATGAGGATCGAAAGAGCTCGCGATTCTGATTAGAAAAAATATGAAAAAATCCAAATTTGGAAAATTTTGAAAAACAACAGCAAAATAAAAATCCGCCCATCATTGTTAAGAATAATATGGACATGCATGACTTCAAAATTCATCAACGATTCTGTCCTTAGCCATTTTCTGAATATTTTATTGATTACATCATCAGCATCATCATATCAGCCGAAAGACGTCCAATGCTGAACATAGGCCTCCCCCAAATATTAACATACTTACATAAAATTATAATTATGGTTTAGTTATCACCAGAAGTAATAAATGCAATATAATAGGATTTTGCCTCCGCATCGTTAGAATTAGGGAGGCCCTGTGGTATGAAGAGAAATTGAAAATTTACCAAAGAATTTCTTTCTCGAAAATTAATAGAAAAACTTAGAAAATAGATCAATTCAAAATAACCAGGCCTTAACGCTATTGTTCGTTTTTATTGCGACACCGGTAGAAGCTGGCTAATTATAGAAGATTATAGTAAAACTAGTAAAAGTATTCTGCCCTCGGGGGTTTTATTACCGCTGTAGCAAACAAACCTAGAGCGTAAAGCCATTTAGTGTTCTGAGCGAGCATTCGTTCGTTCTTGGGCAAATGAAAACAGGATTTCACATAGCAAAATGTTCGTTCGTCAGCCCACGAACAAGCAAATGCTCGCTCTGAAGTCTCTGAACATTAAGTGAAAACGCGGCTTCAAGGTTTTTACAACAAACGATCCCCCACTCTACGAAATCAACGAATTTCGTCGAATTACGTTTTGCGTAACGAACGTATTTCGTAGAGTGCGATAGAATGAACATTCGCTCGTTTGGTGTAAATCCACCATAACGATACACACACACATTCCAGCCTATAGCAGTCCACGGGACAAAGGCCTCTCCTATTTTCTATGAGTACCAACTCATTAGAAGATAAATGTCCAATCGCCACGTTTGGCAAGCGAGTTGGCGATCTCAGTAGTGTGTCCACTATGATGACGCTGCTGCCCGTCATCAATGTTTGAAAAATAAATGTAACGTAATGGTAACATGATACAGATACACATCCAGCCTATATCAGTACACTGCTGCTATGCTATTCTCTTATTCACACATTCGACGCTGCGTTCGTCAACGAGCTCGACGTCGAGACACCCTTGTCTAAAATCCTAGCTGTTTGAGTTGACATTAGGAATCGAGGCTGTGAGCGAGGTTGTGGGCGAGTTCGTCGCTCTTTTTCGTTAGAGAATACGAAGTTCGTACATTAAACGTCAAACTCTCGACGCAGTGTAGTTCCAGCTCACGCCGCATTCGTCGCCGAGCACTAGTGTCGTTTAAAGTACATTAGTGAATACCATTTTCAGGCTCGACGCTGCCGCAGCGCTGACACAGCGCTGACAGCAAGGCGGTTTCCTTAGTGAATAACACTGCTGGACAAATGTCTCTCCTCTCCTATTTAGTGTCAGCCTCCGTAGCCTATTTGGTAGTGACTGCCTACGAAGCTGGAGGTTCCGGGTTCGAAAACCGACGAGGGCATTATTTGTGTATTTATTAATCACAAATATTTGTTCCTTGGTCGTGGCTGTATATGTATTTAAGTATCTATTATATTATATCGTCGCCTGGTACCCACATCACAAGCCTTGAGCTTACCGTGGGACTAGGTCGATTTGTGTAAGATGTCCCAGGATATTTGTTTATTTATTCATAGAAATGAAATTTCCGAAGGAAAAATAAATACCTACGCATATTTTTCCACAATTTCACATTTTCTAATTACTTCCGTGTTGTATGGTAAATCACCTTATGCGCCTTTTATCACACAGTAATAGTACTAATATGTAGGGTGATTGTACTAATCATGGACATTAAGTACCCTATAATGGACAATAATTATTTAGTATTTAATAGTCTACCTTACAAGAGCAATATCAGTTATGAACTTCTAGTTAAGTCCATTCATCCTTAGCTGTCTTATCTAGTAAACAACTTTCTAACCTAAAAGTACACGTTTTCTGTTGTAAACTGCCATATGTGCCCATACCAAAATACCTGAGTCCGTATTTGTGCAGTCCGTCCGTAGTGATTAGTAAATTGCTTAATTTTTAATCAAGGAAACAGAAAACGTGTACTTTTAGGTTAGAAAGTTGTTTACTAGATAAGACAACCATGGATGAATTAACTGTACCCTGACCATGGTATGCATAGTAGTATTACCTACTTAATAAATAAAGAGATTCTATTTTCTATTTTGTCCAATATATTACTAGGTACTTTAACCAGCCGTTTCGTATTTATTTTATCGTGGGTTCAATCCCCGGCCCGTACCAATGAGTTAAAAAAAACTTATGTACGAAATATAATTAGATATTCACAAGTGCTTTACGGTGAAGGAAAACATCGTGAGTAAAACTGCATACATCTGCGAAGAAATTAATCAAGGGCGTATGTGAAGTCCACAATAAGTACAGTCAAGTGCAAAAATAAGTATCGAAAGAATCCGCTCATAAATATGTTACGATGTTCTTATTACACAGAATCACAGAATATATGACAGAATTAGAGTGCACTTGGACATATTTTTGAGCGTTTTTGTATACACCTTATTTTGTCTTTGACTGTACTTAGGCACGTTTGATGTAGAGTTGCAGAAAAATGGCCAGAATACAATATAAAAATAGTTTAATATTACAAAACTAGATGATAAAAAGCCGTGTTCTAAACAATCTTAATTAACATCATTATCAATGCTCGGCGGGGGTGAGCTGTTTTCATACTAAATGACAAAGTATCACGTGACATTTAGTATGAAACCAGCTCACCCCCGCCAGCATTGCTCATTATACATGGTGCTCGTGAGCATTCCGAAAGATTTTAATGTTAAATTCCTGACCATAAGTGTTTTATAAAATTTCCTGGATTCGGCTTGGTTTCAGAGATAATCAACGTTTTTTCGAAATAAGTTTTTCGACGTAACTCGTCATAAAATACAATGCTACCACAATGTGTTCTAATATTACCACACCTATTGCCTGACAATCAAAAAATACGAATAGACTTGACGAAATAACCTGTGCCTAAAAAACCAATTAAAATAAATAATTTAAACAAATTGTTGTTATGATAAAAAAAAGGTACTTGAAATGTTAAAAAGTATTCAAAAAGACTAAAAAGAAGAAGAAAAGGTTTTTTTTTTGGTGGAATCGACATTAGGTCTCAGTATATTTTTTGTTTATTTTGATGTCTAGAATGCATAGTTAAAATATCTCACAATGCTCGCGAGTATCGTGTAGATATAAATGACAAGCTCATAAACAAGAGTCGGCAAGGATGAGCTATTTCCATATTAATGTGACGCAACTTATGTCAAATTGCTAATAAAATAGGTTACGCTTTTTGCACATTAAATAAGTAACTATGCAGACTGAAACATGAGCCGTGAACAGTAATACGTTTTTCTAACTCTATAAACAACTAACAATTAATGCTCTACAAGTTATTTAGAAATAGTCTTTTTTTTGTTTTTTTGTGGCTTTTTCTAATTCTTAAGGCGTTTTTCAGAAATGATAACGGCTATTTAAGCTATTTAAAACATGAAACGTAATAAATATCATTTAATTTTAAATGAAATGACAAAATTGTCGTTATAAATTACTTCAATTTGAAGAGGTAATCTAAATTATTTCATTAATTTGTCTCAAAAATCCTTTCGGATATCCTAAAGGCAAAAAATTCAAAAACATAAACCCAAAAAAATACAAAAAATAACTCGCTTAGCTGTACAAATATTACTGTTATTATATCCTGGACATCAAATTAATAGGTACCTATTCAGATATAGTGTAAAAATTACATTTGGATCATAAGTAAATAAACAGACGATCAAATAGTCACTTTCATTACAGTTACATGGATTTACCCAGTGGTGTATTTAATTGTTAGTTGTTTATAGAGTTAGAAAAACGTATTACTGTTCACGACTCATGTTTCACCCTGTATTTTCCGAAGGTCGGGATGAGTGTCACGAGGTTTAGAAGGATTTTCGCAAATTCTTGACAGTATGAGGTTCGGCCTATATCAGAATTTCGCTACAATTCAAATTCAATAAATATTCATTGTATCATGTAAATCATGTTGTTATAAAAGGTGTTAATGGCAATGGATTACAAAACATGAAACCTGCAAGGGTACAGCAATTTATCTTATTTACTTATAAGGCTAATTAAATTAAGGTTAATTGTCGTGTTTCTTAAGACAATTGTAATTTTATTCTGCAAAAAAGTTGCTGCTAACTGCTGATTTATTAAAGTTTAAGCAATACATTTTTATGTTGGTGTTCAACAAACACACGGGCCGATGGTAAGCGGTAACCGTAGCCTATGGACGCAGGCAATAGGTTTTTTTTACAATTTGTTGCTCCTGTCCTGTTACTATGCATAAATAGGGGCCTGGTCACTAAACGGCCATGGTACCAAAAAACTCATGATCACGGTAAAAATGTAAACGTACAAATTTGTTCTTGCTTATCTTCGTAGTACTGAAGACTTTATCACCACCCCAACTCTTCCCACGGGTGTCGTAAAAGTGTACTAAGGGATTTAATTGTCGCTGACCATTCTTTGATAGAAAGTTGACGAAGGGCACCTTCGTAGTCGACTCATTACTGCGATCGCCTACCCGCTTGCCCAGCAGTGTTATTCACTAAGGAAACCGCCTTGCTGTCAGCGCTGTGTCAGCGCTGCGGCAGCGTCGAGCCTAAAAATGGTATTCACTAATGTACTTTAAACTACACTAGTGCTCGGCGACGAATGCGGCGTGAGCTGGAACTACACTGCGTCGACAGTTTGACGTTTAATGTACGAACTTTGTATTCTCTAACGAAAAACAGCGACGAACTCGCCCACAACCTCGCTCACAGTCAAATCAAACAGCTAGGATTTTAGACAAGGCTGTCTCGACATCGAGCTCGTTGACGAACGCAGCGTCGAATGGGTCCATAAGAGAATAGCATAGCAGCATGGTGATTATGTGCATCTAACTCCTAATGCAACTATACTACGCCCAGCAGTGGACTGAGATAGGCTAGTGATGACTTGTTTTGTAAAAAAAAATTGCGCGTTTGCTACTGGCAATGAATGAGTTGCAAAAAATAGTTATTTATCCACAGCTTAGATATTAAAATTTCATTTAAGTTGCTTGACATTTGCTACTCATTCCATTTTGCAATTGTTGAATAACTAATTTCCTTAAGGATCCTATTACCCTTAGATCCTTTAATTCGAATTACAAAGTACACTCAATTCTAATCGAATATCCATTAGTAAGACTAGAAACTCAAAATGTATATTAAACACGTAATGTAGCAGTATTATTTTGCCCTTAGATAGAAATAGAGAATAATTTATTCGTAACACAATCAGACAAAGAAAAAAGGAATAGTAAATATATGTATACAGATAAGGAATAATAAATATATACAGGGTGTTCCACGAGCCACTGAAAACCTTGAACGGGGTGATTTGGTAGGGTAAACTGAATAACTTTTACTATGGAGCTAACCCAGAAATCTCAAAAAAAAATGCCTTTTTCATATAAAATGTCGTGATCAATCGATCAAAATGTATGAAAAAGAAAAAAAATTTTTTTAGATTTCGTGATTGTCCCATATCAAAAGTTGTTCAGTATAGCCTACTAAATCACCCCGTTCAAGGTTTTCAGTGGCTCGTGGAACACCCTGTATACAAACATAAATAGTACTTGTACGTATGACATACAGAAAGGTGCCACGAGATGGTCTCATCTCAGTATGTTGGAAGCGTGAGCCAGCGCTGATCATTCGATGAGATCAGCGAGTGAAAATTTCACGACGGGTAACATACAACACAACGCATAACGATATTATTAAATGACGTACTGACATTTCTATTACTCCCTAGGGAATTTCACTTTTCTATTACTCCCGCTACGCATGCAAGCAATGGCGCGCTTAGACAGCAAGTGTGATGAAAAATTAATTGTAATCCACATTAAAATATGTGTCAACTGTTAATTACAGATGTAGTGCAAAATTCTGTTCTCTTCCGCTTTTCACGGAAACGCCCGAATTAATCTCCCTGTCTCAATTAGCTTCAGTGCAATATAATGAAGTTCATTGTGACAGCAATATGAATTCGGATGTTTCCGTGAAAAGCCGAAGAGAAAGGATTTTGCACTACATCTGTCACCAGACAACCTTCCGTTAATCACAGCGAATTCAGTCAATGGTATGGTGAAACTAATCACTAGCGACATCTGTACTTAATGTTTCGAAGGTACTACAACCTTCAGCCGCCTTTTTTTTGTTAAGGGGAAATCCGTTATGGATACCACCCGGCTACAGTAAACAAAGAGTTGATAATGACTACAATAAATCAATCTTCATTACAATACTATGCATAATGCAACAAGCTCCTAACTATTAGCCTGAATTAATCTGTAATTCGCACCTTTAGTGCAACATTGACCTAATTTCCTAACTATTAGTTAGGACATTGGGTCATTGTTGTACTAAAGGTGCGAATTACTGAACCATTTTCATTTGCGTGTAGTTCAGTGACCTCGATTAGCTAGATTTTGCGTATTTTAAAAATCTCTTTCACAGTGCATATACTGCATATACTGTCAGCCTCCGTAACCTAGTTGGTAGTGACCCTGCCTACAAAGCCGGAGGTTCCGGGTTCGAATTTGTTTTGTGACATCTGCATGACACCGATCAGTGGTCACTGTACAACAGTGAAAAACAAAGATTCATTATATGACAAAGTATTGAACCACAATGTCCTTATCAGCGATAATTACTGTACTAATTAATTATCTGACAGTCGTTCGTTGAAGAATGTTGACTTTATCGAACACAGAGCCCTCTGTTTTACAATATATGCACAACGGGTATTCATTACGCTGATCCCCATTTGTCAATGATAGCGAGTGAATTTATTGCGTATATTGTCAGACTAAAAACGGTTTATTATTGTTTTACTTTATTAACAAACAAATTGGCCAAAGATTTCGAAGTGGGTTTCGTTTGTGCGTTGTCTCGCGCCAATACGCAAGTACGAGCGGGATAGATACAAACTGCGACCATATATAACATGGACGTCTAACGCCAGCTCAAAAATGCCCCCAAAAACGATTGTTCAATTGTGCCAAGATGGACAGGACATAGCGCTTTTCTTAACACCGCGCATATTTCGGCGCAACATCTTTGACAAATGTTTATAGAATATAGCCAATCAAAACTTTGATAGACCAATCACAACTATTTTTAGATGGCGGTTTCAGTTTTTATAGGTTGATTTTGAAATTCTTTGCTGTGGTGCATTGAAAAGGGGGTGACACTTGTCAACTAAAATTCAGGACAGTTTTTGAAAGGCAATTTAGTATGACGTGCGGCTTCCATGTTTTATTTGTTCGTAGGATACAAAGTAAACGCGCGTTAATAACTAGGGTTTGAATATCTCGTAGCACGGTAAGACGATAAGGTGCATGCAGACCAAAAGAGCATTCGCTGTTCTATCCCCCACTCTACGAAAAACGAATCACGTTTCGTGTAACGATCGAATTTCGTAGAGTAGAGGGTTAGAACAGCGAATGCTCTTTTCGTCTGCACGCACCTTTAGAGAACCACGGAGTTGATTTTAACATAAATGTCAACTCACACTCCTACTCACATAGTCATTCCAAAATTGATTATAAAATAAATAAATATAATTTGGAATTGGATTCAACTTTATTTTAAATGAAAAAAGACTGCCACACTATGCTGTATATTACGTAAAAAACACGTAAACTAAAAATATTATTAGCTAAGCTTCTAGCTTGTACCTAATATCCGTAGAACACGTAGATAAAATAAAATTAAAAACATTTTTTGACTAATTATATACATGAGGATGAGTATGAGTATAAGTTGATTATTATGTTAAAATCGACTCCGTGGTTCTCTTACGTGTTACGTTACGAGATATCCGAACCCTGTTAATAACGTAGCGGCATCTCATCGTATTTCCTTATGTTTTATTTTATTTTTCAAAGATACACCAGATTTTATACAAAATGAAACATATTCGCCACATTTATTATATAATCTTAGTCACATAAAAGCCGAGAGGCCTTTATAACGCCCAAATAATTTGTAAAATAAATCATGCTTAAAGGATACCTCTTAGAGTATTATAACCAACTTTGTTCCAACAAAAATCTGACACATTTTAAACCTTAAAATAAGCGACAGAAAGTTCAGGACTCAACACTGATGGTGTTATAAAGGACTCTCGGCTTTTATGCGAGCGAACTCGATTTTTTCCCAGGACTTTACGCTGATAGTGTTATAAAGGACTCTCGGCTTTTATGCGAGTGTACTCATTTTTTATCTAGGACTCAGGAGGGTAGGGCTATTGAATCCAGTGACTAGATCAATGTAAATCAGCCTTTTATATTTCTTCCGGACGATTGTATCCCTTCGCGAGCTCGGCCTTCGTCGAACCGACTTTAAAACGGTTTTAAAAGCGTTTCACGTGTAATTAGATTTCCGAGTTGAGTAAATATTATCTGATTTGGCGCAATACTTTATTTTGTGCGCATGCTTGTTTTTTTCGGGGTCGAGTCTATGCTTCGGAATTTCTGAATATGTTTCGTGATTTTAAACATTGGGGACGGTACGTCCAATCTCAATAATCCGGCACTGGTCTACTACCGCACCGCGAATCCGCCAAATCGAAGTTCGTATATTTCGGGGGTTTGTCTCTCACTCCTACGAAGGTGTCATTAGAGTGACAGAGAAAAATCCCCGAAATCTGCGAACTTCGGTGTTCGCGGTAGCAGCACCCTAGCTTAGAGAAGTTGTCAGTCGCTAACGCTTAATCGTCAATCGTAAGCGAAAGGCAGCTAACTGTCTTTGTCACACTAATATGAAAGAGTGACAGAGAGCAGAGAGGGAAAACTACGATACGGTACTAAGCGTTAGCGATTTGCAACTTGGCTAAGCATCCTGATGACTGAGTCAGTTAAATTTTTTGTTTTTGTCCGATCAAATGATTTGGAAACATAAATACCGCCGAGCTACTTACCAAACAAAAAATAAACTTCTACTTACTCAGGTTAGAGGTGTTGAGTTAGAAGTGGATTTTATTTTTAACCGACTTCATAAAAAGGAGGAGGTTCTCAATTCGACTGATTTTTTTTTGTTGTATGTATGTTACCCGATATCTCCGAGAATCGTGAACCGATTTTAATTATTTTTGTGATCGAACGTGTATGTCCTCGATATGGTCCCGTTTGCACCACGTTGGGGTCTGATGATGGGATCTTGGAGAAATCGAGGGATCTCTTCGAATGTTATTGGTGTATGGCGCTTTTGGTAATTTTCATTCATTTAAAAGAATTTGCATTCAGAAAGTAGGATTTGAGGAAACCAATGATGGAAACAAATCGGGGATCTTAGAGTAATCGGTTGAAGTCGTTTTTTTTTAATTTTTAATTTGGTGATTATATAATTTTGATATTACTAGTTAGATAAAGCAGTGCTTGTTGCTACTTGCTACTAAACTATAATTTATGTACATAAATTAAATCTAACTAATCTACTTAACCTAACCTATATCTAAGATTGTCCCATGTGGCATTGTACCGAGGATGCTGGCGGCATTTCCTCGCTGTATCGCAATACTGATGCGTTGTGCGAGGAAGTCGCCAGCTCTTCGCTCTTTAGTTAGGTACGTCAACCAGACGTTTCGCGATCTCAGCAAAGAATTTACGTGCGCTGAGGCCCCATGCTACTTGTTGCTTGAAGACGATTATAGTCGTTTTACTTTGACATCCTTAACATTTAAGTTTTTTGTGTTAATTGTTCTCTACTTTGTAATGTACATATTCTATTTCTAAGTGCGTTTGTTTAATAAATAATGATTACTTAATAATTATACACTATTACCGACCGTTCCCACAACATTATACGAGAATCATCTAAGAATTGCAATACGAAATTAAAATTCTTTACCTTACTTATTAAATAAAAAAGAAATATTTAAGATAATTATAGCTAATCATTTACAATTTAGCATTGCGTGTTTCCTTAAACGACAGAATTATTACCTACGGCTAGTTAGTACTGCGAAGACAGTTTCATGGCCATTAACGAACCTTATGCTTACTGTGTTAAGAGTGAATTGTGGTCAGTAAATTATGTGTTACTGACTAGGTACGTTGTCACAATAATAACTGAGTATTTGCTCGTGGTCCATCCGCTTTGTCCAACTGGTTGGGCCACGGGGAAATAAAATTATCCATAGTCCAACCGATTGTACTACGAGGAAGTTAGTTTACCCGTGGTCCAATTGGTTGAACCACGGTACACTAAACTTATCTGTAGTCCAATACTAGAACATATATTTACGTATACTAGTTGGACAATTGCCCCTCAGTTGTAGGTACTATGGGTCATAATTACATGACAGTAAAAAAAAGTGATCTGACAGTTGAACCACAGATAATTTTACTTACCTGTGGCACAACCAGTTGGACAGAGCAGTTGGACCACGGGTCGGGAGCTAGTATTTGTAAAGCCCGTATTAGACGGAAGGCGACAAGCAAAGTTGGGCAAAATGTAATCCAATTACTCTTTCCGATTACAAATACAAAACAATGGTAACTTGACAGCCTCGATATCTCTCGGTAGTGACTGCCTACGAAGCTGGAGGTTCCAGGTTCGAGTCCTGGTGAGAGCATTTAAATGTGTTTATTACATATATTTGTGACTTAGTTGTTTTCTATGTATTTAAATATTTGTATGGTTATATAAATCGTCGCTTAGTTAGTACCCACAACATATCTTTAATTGAGCTTAGTCGTGTCGTCTGCCGTCTTTGTCAACCTCCGTAGCCTAGTTGGTAGTGAAGTGACCCTGCCTGCGAAGCTGGAGGTTCCGGGTTCGAATCCCGGCGAGGGCATTCTTTGTGTATTTAATTATCACAAATGTTTGTTCCTCGGTCATGGCTGTCTACGTATTTAAGTATATATATGTATCTATCTATTATATATATCGTCGCCTGGTACCCACATCACAAGCCTTAATTGAGCTTACCGTGGGACTAGGTCGATTTGTGTAAAATGTCCCAAGATATTTCTTTATTTATTTAATACGGGCTTAAAGATACTGAAACGTAGGGCGAGGACACACTGTCGGCAAGCAATTATACCGAACGGAGTCTATTCGGAAGCAGAGCCTGCGCTAATTTATGGTTTTCGGTTAATTGACAACGCTGATTTGTTACTGAATGCCACAGAGTTAATGTAGAATATAATAGGTTAGAATATAAATAGAATGCAATTCATTCAGGACTCTTATAAAGTGCGTATAATGTAGCAACATCATATCATCGTCATATCAGCCGAAAGTCGTATCTGCTGCACATAGGCCTCCCAAAGATTGCCACAATGACCGCTCCTGCTCCACCCACATCCAGCGGACTCCTGCGACCCTCACCAGGTCATCAATCCACTTTGTTGGCCTAACGCTGCGTCTTCCACTCACTGGAGAACCTTTCCGCTCCAACGGCCATCGGTTTTACGTGCGATAGTGATACGTCGTTCCCGGTAATTTCCGAATCTGACTATGGGGAAAGTTTCCAATTGGGAAATCTTTCATCAAATCTTCCATCAAAGAATGGTCAGTGACACTTCAATCCCTTAGTCGACTCTTACGACGCCCGCGTAAAGAGTTGGGGTGGTGACAAATGTACTCTTACTGCCGTCACTACACGTCGTTATTAACACGAACTTATTTTCTAATTCCCATCGCGCTCGTACTCGCGTTTTGGATAATAATATATGTAAAGTAAGTTCGCTTTAAAGGTCTCTGCCCACTAGACCGTAGCATACCATGACCGTAGCATGAACGTATCAGACACGGAATGTGAGACGACACGGACTACTATGCCCACTATAACGTGTGTACATCGTTTCATGTCCGTGCTAAGCCCGTTTAGTGACCGTTGCATCCGCGTCGCAACCACGTATCATCCGCGTCGCAACTACGTATCATCCCCGTAGTATGAGCGATTCATATCCGTCGTTATCGTTCCATTGTCACAGTTATATCAGTTGCAAATTGTTTTCGCGCCCTTTAGACTACTATCGCTGTGCTAGTATTTTTCTAGGAGTTTATTTCTACACCTATTTTTCTGAGCAGACATCGTAAACTGCGATCGAAATCCATTGAAGTACCTACTAGAGTTGTTACTGAGTCAAGTCAAAGTCAAAAATTATTTATTGAGTAGGCTTTTCGAATCGTCAGTTATGCTACTTATACATTTATATGGCAGAATGTGTTTATTTATCATTAATATTATTATAGTATCAAATTACACTTATCATTGTCTAGGTAACCTAGACACTGATAAGTGTAATCTATGTATGATATTAAACTAAAACTTCTTGGAATTCGTAAATATATTGTGTATATTATGAGAGTACATATGTTCTTGTCATGATTGTCAATGTGACTCCGTCTAGTACTGGTTTCGTTTGATTATTTTTACATCTTCTAATAGTTTTGAAGCAATAATTAATTTTAAATAACAATGAAGCAGCTGCTAAAGAGCATAGGTTTTTCGAAAAAAAAATATATCGATTTTGTGTACATATTGTAATAAAAATCTAAAACCAATAAAATTTATTTTAGAAAGCCACATCAAAAGCATGGTTCTTACCATGTAAAAAAAGAAACAAATTGTGCAATCTATCTAGATAAATTCGTTAAGTTATACGACTGTTTCAAAATTGATATTTCTTTTAATTATTTTGTTTGTAAGAAACGAAGTCATATTTTTCGATCTCGATGAAAATCTTCGGTTTGCGGGTTTACAATCAATTAAGTAAGTTTTTTTCAGTAAATAGCGATGCTGATTATATTGTTTGCGTTGTTTCGCCATAAGAAAATTATTACTCACTATCAAAAGTGAAAAATTTGGAGAGTTTTGGATAAAAATTGTAAATACAATACAAAAATGTACATAGAACCCGTATGCTCACCGTTTCGCCGCCTGCGCACACCGTACCGGCAACGTTGCGTGCCATGCACGTAGCGTGTCAGGACAGACAAAATATTCTCGCCGACAATTCTTGCCGGTCCGTGCATGGCACGCGACGGTGTTGGCCGGCGACGGAACGTCCTAGTGGGCATAGTCTCATACTTTTCCATACAAAGAATATTTTTTTGTCTGATACGTTCATGCTACGGTCATGGTATGCTACGGTCTAGTGGGCAGAGACCTTAATAAAGAGGCGTCAGCTCATGGGTACAGATTACAGATTTTACATTCCTTTTTACTTCTTATTCTATACGTATAGATAAGGCAAAGGGGCAGTTAAGGCCAGGTTCCTCAACTTAAAGCGACCATTAAGAATGGATATTTATAGAGCTCCCTTTCTTGCGGCGCGTAGTCGACTACTAATAAATTGTTTGGAAAAAACTTACAGGCCTTAAGCGGCTATCATACATTACCTTCCATCTTTTTTCGTATTGAAACTTGCTTTAATGTAAATACAATGTTTCAATGACCACACAACGACACTGATCGCCTGTCAGTATCCAGGCTATAGTATGTTTATTTTAATTTATTTAAGCGCCATTTAATCGGTGCCAGCACTTGTATTCCATTTTCATTACACTACTGTATTTGATTCGATTTACAGTAAACGGCCATAAGTAATGCACATCGGTTCTTGGGAAAGAGGCTCGGCTTCATAGAGCGTTGTCCCTCTTTAACTTTTTTTTTCTTTTTTTTTATATTGGGACATCTTACACAAATCAATACCTAGTCCCACGGTAAGCTCAATTAAGGCTTGTGATGTGGGTACCAGGCGACGATATATATAATAGATAGATACATATAGATACTTAAATACATACACAACCATGACCAAGGTACAAATATTTGTGATAAATAAATACACAAATAATGCCCTCGCCGGGATTCGAACCCAGAACCTCCAGCTTCGAAGGCAGAGTGCAGAGAATAAGAAAGCAGAGAATGTCAATAAGTTAGCCTCCGTAGCCTAGTTGGTAGTAACTAGGCTACGGAGGCTAACTTATTGACATTTATGCAATATTATTGTCTCTTTCCCAATAACCGATGTGCATTACTTATGGCCGTTTACTGTAACCTCCTAAGGCCAGTCGTACACCTGTAAGTTCTTACGTAAGTTATAGAGACGGGGCTATACTAAGGAATCAGATAGTAATCCACCTCTCATTTCTTAGTGTAGCTTCGTTCGTATAACTTATGTAAGAACTTACAGGTGTACGGCTGGGGCCAATTTCTCAAACGCTTGTAACTTGTAATACAAGTGGAAGTCTCTTTTTGACACTTTTAATTAGATAAGGACTTCCGCTTGTATTACAAGTTACAAGCTTTCGAGAAATAGGCCGGCCTAAGCCCTAATGACATTTGTTAAGTTTTTGAATTTAGAACATTCTCTTCATTCATAATAATCATAATTTCATGAAAGCTCAAATTAAATTTCGGAATATAAACGCTGGACAGTCAAATGTAACTAAAATTGCATGTTAGCTGTGATTTAAACGAGTCTTAAATATATAGTTTTTGCTCTTGTTACTCTGTCCTGGATTGCGTAGAAAGGTCAACAATTGATTCTAATTATATGCCTCATAAATCGAATGGGCTGGCACTTGAAATAAAAAAACAACTGGACACACAGACAGCTTAATTACACACTATTTTCACTGCCAAAACAAACTATCCATTTAGAGGGATGCCCAAATTATCCAATTAATGATTACGACTTGATTTGAAATTGACACTTTAAAAAGACCATTTTCCGAAATCTTCTATTCTCACCAGTGGCACATCTTGTGTTTGACAGCAACTCGCAGCTACCCGTTTCTTTTCGACTGTATAGATTAAAAAGAGACGTGTATCTGCGAGTTGCTGTCAATCACGAAATAGCCCCCCAGCTGTGTAATATAGGTGATTTCACCAAACTCGAAGTGAATGATAACTGATTACACTCACGTTTACCATAAACTACTAATTGCAAGAAGGTAATGTGAATAGTGAATTAATGAATTACTTCAAGTCCAAAAGTTCTAGGGTAATTAATCCCTGAACATTTTGTGACAATCTTGCAATCTCCTTCCGATTTGCTATCAGTACGATAAAATAACACTAATATCAAATTCCTTTTGTTTACATCACACGTCATGTCCGTGGCCCCAACTCTCTTGGATGTATACCAATCGATCTCCATAAATAGTGTATGATTTCATTACATTCTTATACAATTTGTTGAATGATTATTTGAGTCGCTTAACTTCAAACCCGGGTAAATCCACTCTGTCAATAGAGTTGAAGTTTAAAGAAAAACTAAGCAATTGCAATTAAATACACACTCTATTGGAAGAGTGGATTTACCCGGGTTTGAACTTGAAGTTAAGCGACTCATTTATTACTTACATGGCTGACAACAATCAAAGTGCAGAGAAAGCTTGTCGCCTGCCGTCTAATACGAGCTTAAAGATATTCTATTCATGTCTCTTGGCAATATTTGTTACCAACTTTTTTAATGATATATAATTCAATTATTGACTTTTATTTACAACAAAGATTTTCTAGATTGTGGACTTTCTTTATTATGCGGAATATATCAAATAAATATTAATTATGGTAATATAATAAAATTAAGCAGTAATTTGTCAATCTGTCTTAAGTATGTAGAATGTTTTTGATAACTGCTCATAAATGTACAAAGAACTATTGTTCTTTGTACATTTATGACCGAGAATTTTCCTTTAGAACATTCAACAATTTTGTAAATTTATTTTGTGCATTGCTAGGGAGGTTTAAACACATGGTTAAGGCGCATTTAGACCAAACGAGCCTTCGCTCATTCTATCCCCCACTCTACGAAATTAGTTCCTTACCCAAAACGTAACTCGTCAAAATTCGTTGATTTCGTAGAGTGGGGGATAGACTTAGCGAATGTTCGTTTGGTTTAAATGCACCTTTAGATACTGTTCTCCGCTAGATGTTTCTCTTTTAAAGATATCACTACAATGTTCTTATTACCACAATCGACTGATTACCGACTTCGACATGCGGTGTAGAATTCGGCGAATAAATAACCCGTTTTTTTTCTGTAAACCGAAATACGATATCCTTCGGACAGGATTCTGGCTGATTTACCCTTACTATACTTGCCGTGAAACTATCTGGCGACTGAAGGCGTTATGCTATCTGGTACAAAATTCTTTTCATTGTCTTAATTTGTGTCCCTAAAAAACGTGACGCAGTGAGATGATGTTTTGTTTTCAATTTCTGATGTATGGATTAAATACAAGTGCACCGTTTTTTTTTTATACATATACTGATTCGAAACAGCAACTAAAAGCGTGACAGAGTGGTACCTAAACAAGACAACGAAAATAATTTTGACCCATCTGCGTTACGCTTGTTGGCTCCAGGTTGCTTAGCCAAGTTGTCAATCGCTAGCGCTTAATCGTCAATCGTAGCTAACTGTCTTTGTCGCTCTAATATGAAAGTCAAAGTCAAGTCAAAGTCAAACTATTCTTTATTCAAGTAAGCTTATTAATAAGCACTTTCGAATCGTCTGACATGAGAGAAAAAAATCTACTACTGGTTCAAACCCTACGCCGTTCCTGAGAAGAACCAGTAAGAAACTCAGGTCGACTTATTTTTTCAAAACAGTATAATAATACATCTTATTAAAATAACATGCATTAAAGAATGTATTACATAAAAAAAAAAAAGATTATTATAGACATTTTTATAAAGACAGAAATAAATAAAGGACCATAATATTAAACAAAAATAATTATTATTGTACAAGTTCGCAACATTATTAAGTATCTATATCTAATACTACTAGAGATGTAAAGGTCCTCTAGTTGTCAGAATAAAGAGATATTAAGATTTAGAGATGTGAAAGGTCTCTAATCGTCATGATTTTAACAATAATAATAAAATAGAAAATTAACAATTTAGTGACAATTTAGTGACAATCACAAAGCAACTATTCTTATTATTTAAAAGACAACAGCCAATACCTATTTAAATATGACATCACAGTAAAATAAACTCTAATATTAAATTAAACTAGAGATGTTTATTCTCTAATGTCAATAATACATAATTTTGGAGATGTAAAGTGTCCCCAATGTCAGTTAATAAATAATAATAATAATGATTTGGAGGTGTAAAGAAAGAGTGACAGAGAGGGAAAACTACGATACGCTACTAAGCGCTATTAGCGCTTGGCAACTTGGCTAAGCATCCTGGCCAGAGTGAGACAGATAGCGGTATGCGCTCATTCGTAGATTAGATTAGATAGTTTTGCGGCAAGTATAGCGGCTATCGAACGTTGGAAGCATCTAACTCTGTCACTCATAACGTCAAATTTAAACCAATCGTCAGTTGAATCTAAAAAAAAATAAACAAACATGTCTGACTTTCCATAAGCATTTGACGTGTTTGACACATGTCGTGAAACACGTTCACAGATATATTGACTAATAGGATCTTCAATTACAATTTGTTTGGAAAGAGAAGGCACCTAAGATTTATCGTTGTGCCTTGTTACCAGATGCCTTTTCACAATGACTACGCATTCACTTGAATCAGAGAGTTGTGACAGTTTCTAACTTCCGATTATCTTATCACGCGAATCATCCGAATAATCATTAAAAAAAAACAAAACCGACTTCAACCGAATTCTCAAAGATCCCTTAGGCCCCGGTTATACCCGTTCGATAAAAAATAATGCCTATGGGTGTAAATTCTTTTCGTTGTCTTATTTTGTGTCCCTAAAAAACGTGACGCAGTGGTGATTTTTGCGTAGCGTGAAAAAGAAATACAAGTGCACTAGTTTTTTTTAATATACTTAGTCGAAACAGCAACTAACAGCGTGACAGAGTGGTATGAAACAAGACAACGAAAAGAATTTAGACCCCTATAAGGTCACGAGTCTCGGAGATATCGAGTAACATAACTACATACAAAAAAAAATCAGACAACTGGAGTACCTCCTAGGTCCATAGCAAAAAAAATATCGTTGCAAAAGAACGATTTGATTATCAACTCACTAGAACTACTTTAGCTAATAAATTCGAAATTATCTATACATGTGTTGAACCCACTGCTGAACATAGGCCTCTCCCAAAGATTGCCACAATGACCGGTCCTGCGCCACCCGCATCCAGCGGACTCCTGCGACCTTCACCAGGTCATCAGTCCACCTTGTGGGGGGCCTACCCAAGCTACGCCATCCGGTACGTGGCCGCCACTCAAGAACCTTCCCGCCCCAACGGCCATCGGTTCTACGCGCAATGTGCCCCGCCCACTGCCACTTCAGTTTAGCGATTCGGAGAGCTATTTCGGTTACTTTGGTTCTGCTGCGGATGGTCTCATTTTTAATCCGATCACGCAGAGAGACTCCTAGCATAGCCCTCTCCATTGCCCTTTGGGTGACTTTGAGCCTTCTTATGAGGCCCATTGTAAGCGGCCACGTTTCAGTACCGTATGTCATCACTGGCAACACACACTGATCAAAGACTTTCGTCTTCAAACACTGCGGAATATTGGACTTTCGGCTGATATGATGATGATGATGATGATGATGATGATGATGATGATGATGTGTTGAACCCAAAGAGCACTGTGGCACGAGCCGATGATATAATATATTATGTTAGTTTATTTTTAATCGTGTGAATGAAGACAGTTGATAATGGGAAAAGTTGCTAATGGCTGGCGGGCGTTTATAGAATTGTGAACATAATATACCTACCGTCATAGCAAATCATGTTTGTCTATTAGAGTTCGTTAATTTGTCGCCGAAATTCATTCTGCCGAATTAACTTGTTACAGAATTCAATTTCCCTCAAAGATTAGAGCGCATAGCCAAGTTTCCGAATTTCTAAAACTCAGTTACGTTTTCGCAGTTTTCTCTCTCTGTCACTCTTTTCTATTACTGCGACAAAGACAGTTGCGTTTCGTTCCCGACTGAGCACCCCGACTAGACACACTGAGTAGCCAACTAACGTTAACGTTTCGCAGATTTTTCGTATATTATCATAACCATTTAATTAAATTAGTGTGTGGCAAATAATATTTTTTTACTGAGATAAATGTTGGTAAAAACAAAATAGGTATCATCTCATTAAAAATTACAACTGCGTCACGTTTTTTAGGGACACAAAATAAGAACGAAAATATTTTTGACCCATCTAGTATACTCGTACGTGTACTTTATAAAAAATGTAGTCATTCAAAATTTACATTAGTAAGGGAACGCGCACCACAAAAACATTGAACTGTAGCTGTACCAAGAGATAACAATTTTTCATAAAACCAGCGTGCCTTAGGAGACCGTAACCATGGTAATAACAGACAGAAAAAAGTTGATTCACCCACCGTACACTAAGGCGAAATGAGTATATAATTATAACTTTCTAATATTGTAAAGAATATCCTAGACAAAGATACGAGATTCGACGGTGAATCAAATTTTTCCCCTTAATAACCTATTAATCAATCGAAAGCCCCCAAGCATACATAACATTTTATTAATTTAGCAGTTGTTGAAAGCGGTGTCAGGTGTCTACACTGAGTTCTATTTCTGACCACGTGGCCAGCTGTCATTAACCGAGATTAGAATGGCATAGCTGACAGATTTGTCATATTCAGTGAATAGTACAATTTGGGTGCGAAACACTAATTAAACTTTTAAATGTGACGTAGGAACATTTACGGAGAGAGAACGCTGAAGTATTGTATTCCTGCCATTTTTCCGCAACTCGACGTCAAGCGTGCCTATTTTGCGTGGCCCCAACGCTGGCCCAGTACTTGTTGGGGACTGTACACTAGGATGGGTCACTGATGTATGAAGAAAAAAGTATTTTCCCCTCACTAGCTCGTAAAGTGCTCGTTTATCCTTTAATACGAACGTGTAAAAACGCATATTATTCACTTGTGTGGCAAAGTAATGACCTTAGAGCGTAGCGCGAAGTAGCATTAACAAAACGTAAAATGCTCATGGAAATCGTTCCATATTAATGATAATTAAATAATTTGTTTGAGAATTTAGTGTAAAATACAAACCTTTATATAATATGATGATTTTAACACATAAATCCTAAAATTCCATAAGTAACAATTGTTTTAGTGAATGATGATAAGATGACTAGATGCAATCACAAAACGCAGAAAATGTCAACGTCAACGTTGTCAATGAATATTATAGGTTATAATCTTTATTTACCGACTCGAACACGCATAAAAATAGTAAACTAAATAACTTTCAGAGTGTTCTGTTATAATTTTGTAAAAATAATGAATGAGAATGTTTTTATAATGCATTGGCGTTGGTGTGCAACTACAGGAATGTGTTAAAATCGTGCTGCGTTTAAGTTTTCGTGCTAAGTTTACTGCGACAAAATCTTGCATTAAATACATGATGCATTTGGAAAATTATTATCACTAACCCGATGATGATTGTAATGTGAACAAATAATTACCTTTTTTGAGTTTCCTCGCTACAGTGAGGGGAAAAGTTTTGTGTTACACACGGGTGCAAATGTACTTTACTTCTCGTATGTTAAAACACTCGCTGCGCTAAGGATTCTATTTTAGAACCACTCGCTTCGCTCGTGGTTCAACTATAGAATCCTTTCGCTTGCTCGTGTTTCAATTTCATACTCGCGGGTAAAATACAACTTTGCACCCTTGTATAACAAATAACTTTTTTTTTGTACTGGGCACAGTTGTAAATAGTTCCGTAATTAGGTCGATAAAGAGTGTGCAAAATGATTTGAACATCGGAATTAAGTTTCTGCCTCCGGATCTATCTGAACGATTTCATAGAAACTTCAGTACATTTTGTACTGACCACAGTTAATATCTATGCTTTTACTTTTTGTTGCAACATGAGCTATGTTTGAGTATTGACTTTACCGGGAAATAGCTTTTATAAAGTTACGGAGCCAAAAGAGACGAAAAAAAGGTCGAAAATAATAACTTTTTTTTTGAGTACACATTTTAGGAAAATGTATACTCAAATCCGGAGGCAGAAAAACTTAAATTAAAAATATAATGAAAATAAGAGTGGCGCCATCAAACATCAAATGGCACCGTTTTGTAACTGTGCCCTCCAGAAAATCGAAATTTGTATGGCGATTATGGTTATTGATATTCAGATTTTTTTCGCCTTCTTGAACAATAGTTTCTAACTTTTTATCATAAAATTGTATGACCTCAAAATAAAACTTCCGAGTCTTTTCAAGCAGAGGTTCCACTTTTTTGCTATTTGCATATGTCTCTTTTAATGTACGAAATATCATTTGATATTCACAAGTGCTTTACGGTGAAGAAAAACATCGTGAGGAAACTTGCATACACCAGCGAAGAAATTCATGAGTGTATGTGAAGTCCCCAACAAATCAGGTCAGCGTTGGGATCACGCAAAATAGGCACATTTGATGTCGAGTTGCGGAATAATTGGCCAAAATACAACAACAACATGTCTCTTTTAAACCTTACAGCGAACCAATCTACTTATCTTATCTTATTGGTGGGGCCCTTACGTATACACTTCGACCCATTGGGATCTTTTGTGTAAAAACAAATCTACACTGATCCTCAGTGTTTCTGTTTGTAATATCGTAGAGTACTAATAAGATTCTTATCTAAAAATATCCACAGACGTGAAATTCCTACACAACTATCAAACCAAGGAAGCTATGTCCATTAAATACACTATCGTATCGATCGCAACAATGTTGCAAAGCTAATTTAATACACCCGATATCGAACTATATCTATTTTTATTGCACTCACACATAAAATTACATTACGTACCGCCCGCGGTAGGTTTATGGTTCAAAATCGTGTAATTTTTAAGGAGTTCTGTTCGTGTGCGTATGCGCCGGTGTCAATGGTTCGCCCTGCCAAGTCTAGTAGATCGTACCACGTGTCATTCCACTTATAGTTATAGGTGCCACGTCACCATTTTTAGCACAAACTGCATATCCATAGTGCTCGCAAGCACGAGACATTTTAACCATGCATTTCTTACATTGAAAAAGCTAAATTATAATGTGACCTAATATCAAATGTCACCAAAACATATTTTAGCAATTTTATTTTACTTTTTGGGTGAATTTTCGATATTGCCAGTTGCCAGTATAAAATCAAAGTAAAAATTTCTCAAACGATTTTTTTGTATTTTTATTTTAGTGCCGAGTATTAAGCTGGGGATACACATGCCAGTAAATCGGGAAAGTAGCTGGTATGAAAGTTACTGGCATGTACGAGTAACTGGCACACTGCGGATACATTTGCAAGTAACACTGGCATGCATACTGTGCCCTTGCATGCCAGTATTACCATCGCGTATACACAGGACAGTTCGTGAGAGTATTTCGTACCTACAACATAGATAGCAATCGAAGTGAATTAAACAAAATTGTGTTATTATTAGCAATTGAATGTGTAGCTAAATTAATAAGAGATAAAAAGAAAAAACGAAGAGGGGTTTTGGGTAAGAGATTAGATTAGTAAAGGGAAGATTTTGGAGCAAGTAGTTGTCTGCTTAAAGAAATGCGTCAAAAAGATCATGATGGTTACAGAAATCATTTGAGAATGCTCCCAGAGAAATTTGATGAATTGTTAGGAAGAATTTGGGCTTGCGGCCACAACGAGTCGGCTACTGGCATGCCCGTAGCTGTCGCGGCTGTTCACACGTGCCAGGTTAGCAGCCCCCCGCGTCCCCTTCCTCATATTGCATGCTAGTAAATCAAATTGCTTGCAATCTACTTGCTTGCCTGATACAGGCATGCCAGTTAGTGTATACTCATGACAATAGGTGGCACGTGCAAGGAGCTGGTATGCAAGTGTGCCAGTTAAAGGCATGTGTATTCCCGGCTGTACATCGCTAAGTTTTTTCTATTTTTTTGTTTGTCAGTCAAAAGGTACGGTAAGATTAGAACACCTTGTAGCATTACCATCAAAATAAGTTTTATTGCGAGTTACGATCAAAAACTTATTTCGAAAAAAGTTTTAATCGCTCAAACCAATCTGATCAGTTAATTTTGCATGACATTAGATACTCTAAGTATAATCAAGAATACACCATTTAAATCTTCTGGAATGCTCGCGAGCACCGTGTATACAATGACAATGTTTGGGTCTCATTCCAATCATTGGCAATTGACATGTTCGTCAACATGCTATTAATTTAATTGAAGATAGAATCTTCAGTCCCGTCTATAAGTATCTTCACACCTCGTTAAGTGTTTATTTTTTCTTTGGTGTATTCAGTTCAATGTGTAAATCTAAAGCTCATTCATCCGTATTTCTGTTGTCTGATCAAATAAACAACATTCTAACCTAAAAGTCCACGTTTTTTAGCGTTAGCTGTTATTTCCTTGCATAAAAATAAAACAATCCCGTGGGAAAAATAACTTTTTCCCCTCACTAGCTCGTAAAGTGCTCGTTTATCCTTTAATACGAACGTGTAAAAACTCATATTATTCACTTGTGTGGCAAAGTAATGAGCTTGGTTTTGGAATAACAAAACGTAAAATGCCCATGGAAATTGTTCCATATTAATGATAATCAAATAATTTGTTTGAGAATTTAGTGTAAAATACAAACCTTTATGTAATATGATGATTTTAACATATAAATCCTAAAATTCCATAAGTAACAATTGTTTTAGTGAATGATGATAAGATGACTAGACTAGATGCAATCACAAAACGCAGAAAATGTCAACGTCAACATTGTCAAAGAATATTATGGGTTATATATAATCTTTATTTACCGACTCGAACACGCATAAAAATAGTAAACTAAACAACTTTCAGGGTGTTCTGTTATAATTTTGTAAGAATAATGAATGTGAATGGTTTAATAATGCATTGGCGTTGGTGTGCAACTACAGGAATGTGTTAAAATCGTGCTGCGTTTACTTTTTCGTGCTAAGTTTACTGCGACAAAATCTTGCATTAAATACATGATGCATTTGGAAAATTACTATCACTAACCCGATGATGATTGTAATGTGAACAAATAATTACCTTTTTTGAGTTTCCTCGCTATAGTGAGGGGAAAAGTTTTGTATTACACACGGGTGCAAATGTATTTTACTTCTCGTATGTTAAAACACTAGCTGCGCTCAGGATTCTATTTTAGAACCACTCGCTTCGCTCGTGGTTCAACTATAGAATCCTTTCGCTTGCTCGTGTTTCAATTTCATACTCGCGGGTAAAATACAACTTTGCACCCTTGTATAACAAATAACTATTGACTGAAACAGGAACTCAGGTATCGTAGTATAGTATAAATACGTATTTATCAATGCACCGGATGGCGCAACATGGGAAGGCCCCCCACAAGGGGAACTGATCACTTAGTGATGGTCGCAGGAGTCCGCTGGATGCGGGTGGCGCAGGACCGGCCATTGTGGCAATCTTTGGGGGAGGTCTGTGTTCGGCAGTGGACGTCTTTCGGCGGATATGATCATGATGATGATGATGAATGCACCAACGAGAAGTTTTCGAAATTGAGAATGGTCTTATGGAAACTCCTTGGTAGTTATCGTTCTTCGCAAATTTATTGCTGAAACTTAGGGCCAATATCTATGGCTCTTGATGAGTTGATTGTAAAAAGTCCCCAAATTAGTTTTATGTAATATCATTGGAAAGGAATGCTAAGCACAGTAATTGTTGCTGTAAAGTATCTAAATTTTCATATTTTTGAGAGAATATTCCAATGCCTCATTTGGCTCTTGATGAGTTGATTGTAAAAAGTCCCCAAATTAGTTTTATGTAATATCATTGGAAAGGAATGCTAAGCACAGTAATTGTTGCTGTAAAGTATTTAAATTTTCATATTTTTGAGAGAATATTCCAATGCCTCATGTCTTATCATTCGACTACTAAATTGGACCCACAGATGTCATATATACCATAGGTCAAGCAATCTACTTAGCGTGTCAAATGAACTCAGTAAAATCTACTGAGTTGTCCGACTTTAATCGCAGCTTGCAGCTTTCGGGCGTCAAATTTTGTAAGTTGAAGTGAACAAAAACATTAATAATGCCTCCTTAAGTAATATTAATTGCAACAACACAAAAAAATATGAATACTCAAGGGCTTGAGACATATTTAAAACCATAGGCAAGTAACAACTTCAGTACACAATCTGACACGCTCGGCCGCCATCCAAGTGTTTGAACTTGTTTCTTCCATGCAAATCTAATTCTGTTATTGGACCGAATTTTCGGAGTTTTCGAATATTCGAATTGTAAAGCTAGTAGCATACCGCAAGAACAGTTTTCTCTCTCTATGTCAATCCTCTTTATTAGTGTGACAAGGACGGTTGCGTTTCGTCCGCGACTGAGCCTTAGCGATTGGCATCTTTGCTACGCAGTACGCACGCAGATGGATGCTTAGCCAAGTTGCCAATCACTAACGCTTAGTAGCGTATCGTAGTTTCCTCTCTCTGTTACTCTTATATATTAGTGCGACCAAGACAGTTAGCTGCCTTTCGTTTACAATTGACGATTAAGCGTTAGCGATTGGCAACTTGTGTAAGCGCCCTGGTCAAGCTATAACTACGATAGTGAAGTCAATTAAGTGATATAATTGATAGTTTTAGTGTGATTTATTTTTTAATTATACTAAAAACGATTTACCAATAAATATGCAGAGGACATATGTTAATCAATCTATTAATACCAAAGTAGAACGCATTTTGCATAATTGCTAGAATTACTCAATTGGCTTGTAAAATGTAGGCAATGAAAACGTAAGCTTAGAAATTGAACCGACTTTGGAACAGTTGAAAAATTGTTTTTTCTTCACACTCTTTTCGTAAGGGCGTCATTACATGCAAGGGATGCGACCCGTAATACGATATGGAATACGTTATTGCGACCTAGGATTGTAATATTACGTTGCACATAGACATTATTGTAATAAACATCATATAATTATAAGCAAAGCACAAGGACAACATGATTCACTCTGCTCTTTGTCACTATTAAACCTGTGTTTGTCACGTTTCGTGTTTTTTTTATCCCCTTACTAATTGTGATACAAAACATTCGGGGGGTACAAGAAATACGAATACGTGTGACATTTTAGCCCTCGGCTCGTGCGTCTATTTACTTTCGATCTTAATCTTTTATTTAACACCCTCGATACAACGTTGAAAATAATGCACTATTAACTTATTTTACCTGCGAACAAATAAAACATGGAAGCCGCACGCCATACTAAATTGCCTTTCAAAAACGGTCCTAAATTTTAGTTGACAAACTGCCACCCCCTCTTCAATGCATCACGGTAATGAATTTCAATATCAACCTATAAAAACTTAAACCGCCATTTAAAAATAGTTGTGATTGGTCCATCAAAGTTTTGATCGACTATATTCTATAAACGCTTGTCAAAGATGTTGCGCCGAAATACCTATGCGCGGTGTTAATAAAAGCGCTATGTCCTGCCCATGTTGGCACAATTGAACAATTGGTTTTGGGGGCATTTTTGAGCTGGCGTTAGACGTCCATGTTATATATGGTCGCAGTATTTTACCTTTTAACCGCAAAACGCCGTCGCATTTCATTTATGACACTGGAAAGTCACATTCAATCAAAGCTAATTGGGATTTAAACCAAATACCTTACTAAAACATCACACACACACACACGCACACACACACACACACACACACACACACACACACACACACACACACACACACACACACACACACACACACACACACACACATCATGACGTGAGCCCCACTATACCATTCGTTAGCAGAAACAAAAAAAATGCAAACAAATATGGCTGACTTGTCATAGTATTTGACGTCCATTGGCAGTATGGTGAAACACGTTCACAGATATATTTTAACGTTAATGCTAATAAATATCAATAATTTTAACCAAAAATGTAAGTGAACTCAAGGTTTAGGTTTTAAGTTGGTAATAAAACCAACATTGTGTTCTAAAAGTGTGTGATTATGCAATTATGCAAGTTTTTAGGTTTGTTTACATTTTTTGGATTCCGCTGGCGAATGGTATAACTAATATTTATCTACAGAACCTCACTATGCCTCACCCGACACGCACTTGGCCGGATTAAAATTATTCATTTCGCAACTATAATAACGCGAACCGCGTTATCAAACCATTTTTTATACCGATGAATGTATTAGTAAATCATTATTCAATTATCGCACGTACGTAAACTATTAAAAGTTTATTTATGGCTTGTTTAGCATGCGCAAATACGGTTTCACTTCAACTTCACTTATTTTTTATATGCCCCTAATTATGAAACAACTATCTGATAAGCGATAACCGTAGCCTATAGAAATAGATACCTGTAACTGGTTGAATATCTGAGCGTTTCAACCGCCTAATGGTGTTATCATTTTTGCCGAATTTTCTAAACGTCTCAATGTTATACTTCGTCATTTGTATAAGGTACCGTGCCTCCTTCAAATGACAAAGCACATTGTAACGAAGTTTTGAACCTGACGTAAAATAAGCCACTTCTCGCACTAGAGCCTGAAAAAGGCACCATCTGTACTAAAAATGAATATTTGACAATTTTCAAACAATCCTATTCTATAAATGCCATTATCGCATCAATCATTTCGCTCTTTGCTAAGTGGTATGCTACCATTATTTATTACTAC
>JALPQI010010473.1:0-42750 GCA_025490895.1 Thaumatotibia leucotreta
ACATCCACATAGGTACGTAAAATTTATAAAATGTATTGTGGATTTTAACGTGATTTCTGTATGAAACGAATTTTTTCTATTGTTATTTTATGTTTCACAAATAAATATTCGATAGGAAGTAAATGCGCTTATATTTATTTAGTGATAGCGCGTACTCTATTAGTCTAGGGCGTTTGTTTATTGTATGAAAAGATGTAGAGCCATTTTAAATGATTGGTTTTGTTTGGCTCATTGTGTTTATTGCTTTGCCCTTTTGAGCATTTTAAAAGTTTAATGCTACGGAATAAAATGGATTCTCATACATTTATTTTAATCTTAGGAGTAAAATGACCAGAGATTTAACTTTTAGTTTTGAAAAAAACAAAATGAAGTACTTTTCTTTCGTCTTCAATTTATGAATAAAATGCAGCCTTTTTCCAGCATGTTCGAGAAAAAACTATTTAGTCATAGTGTGTATTTGACATCTTATCTATCAAACAAGAGTCAGGAATACCGGTATTAAATAGAGGTATTTAATATCGTTAATAGTGAATATATAGTGAATAAGATAAAAGCGGAATAACAGCATTACCTCTAATTCGAATATAGGTATTGTTTTTTTAGCGGTAATCGTTTGACAGTTCTAATAGGGGTATTCAATAAAACCGGTTGTGCAATCCCTGCTTTAAACGACACTAGTGCTCGGCGACGAATGCGGCGTGAGCTGGAACTACACTGCGTCGAGAGTTTGACGTCTAATGTACGAACTTCGTATTCTCTAACGAAAAACAGCGACGAACTCGCCCACAACCTCGCTCACAGCCTCGATTCCTAATGTCAAATAAAACAGCTAGGATTTTAGACAAAGCTGTCTCGACGTCGAGCTCGTTGACGAACGCAGCGTCGAATGTTTGAATAAGAGAATAGCATAGCTGATTTAGTTATAAAGATCGTGTTGTGTGGTCTAAGTACCTCGGGTCCATGGTTCAGGCGACGGCGCAAGCAGCAGCGGAGGCGGAGGCGGCAGCGGGGGCGGGGACGCCTGTCGCGGCGGAAACTGCGATTTCAAAGCTGAAACAAACTCCAAGTTATGAGGTTGCTTTAGTTGTAGGGCCCATACTGTATAATATATGGGTGTTTTATTAAGTCACCCTGGACATCTTATCTCATCTTATTGGTACACCCTTACGGATACACTTCGACTCATTGGGATCTTTTGTGTAATTGCCCCCTGCACATAGGAGTATATGCATTAAAAAACCGCTTAAAAGTCGAAATAGCTAAATCAGTCAAATTCACCGCCTATCGTGTTTTTTACATTCCTGACTAACCGGTCCGCCTGATGAAAGGCTTAAAATCTCCCACCCCTCACGAATCCCTGAGCAAGATCGGTCGGAACCTAATTATTGCTACAAGTGTACGATTTTGTTCTCGACGATTTCATCTTTGCAAAGTTTACTTTTTGTCGTGGTATTTTTATATGGCCGCGGATTGAAAAAAAAGCTTTTGAACCTGGAAGAAGAAGGTATGTACTTTATTATTCTGTAATAGTTTTTGAATATCGGTTATAAATAATGTATTTAAAACCTGGTTAATTTGTGTAGTTAAATTTCGATATTTTTACCGTGAAAATTTAAGACAATCGTGTTTTTGTTTATGTGTCAAGACTTGGCAACTTAGTTTTTTTAGATCGAAATAATGTTAAGGTCTATGTACATCGATTGTGTAAGAAAAACTGTCCGCATACGTCCGCCATTTAGATTTTCAGTAGGTTAAAGTTACAGCGTCATAAACATAAATTTTTTGAATGTCATACTTTTTTGGTTTTTGTTACAAATTCTTTGGAAATGTTTCAAGAATTTGGTAAACTGACATTATTCAGCATAATGCAAGCATGTAAGGGAAAGAAAACAGGAACATTTTTTTTAATTTTTGGACGAAAGACTGATTCGAATTACTCATTATCGTGAGAGAACCCAGCGATCCCAGGCTACGCGATGGAAAAGTGTAACATAAAAACGACCTGCGAAGGCCGAAGGCCGAGGTTCGCACAGGGCCCAGGGCCTGGAATGTTCCCCGCCGCGCGCTCGCCTGCTAGGCCGAAAACCGTGCTGCGGGCTGCGGGAGATTCCAATTCCCGGCGATACCCACAAACATATCAAACCCCCATGCAATTCCCTGCACTAATGTTAAGGCACAACTTTGACAACTCAGACAAAAATATATTTCCTGGCCTCCCCCCCACAAGAAGAGGCCGCACTGCCCATAATACTATTTTTTAGGGTTCCGTAGTAAACTAGGAACCCTTATAGGTTCGCCATGTCTGTAGCATAGCGCAATGGCCGTTAATACTAGAAATTAGCAATTTGGCACAGATATACATTTTAATCACATACAATTTTTTCTTATAATTTGTCGTAAAGTGGGGATGATTTTTTTATTTTGTTGAAATCCTATAGTGTGGGGTATCGTTGAATAGGTCTTTCAAAAACAATAAGGGACCCAGAAGAAAGTTGTTTTATAAAATAAATATTTTCGGAGATAACCGCTTCAGAATAAAAAAAATTGGTCTCTCTCCCCCTCAAACTTTTGATCCGTGGGTCCAAAAATATGAAAAAATATCACAAATTGTGGGCTCATAGAATACTTTAAAATAAACCTATTTCGAACATAATCGGCCCATCCGTTTTTGACTAACTACGGAACCCTACATTGAACATGGCCCGACATGCTCTTGGCCGGTTTGAAATATATAATTACAATCAGATTCTTTGTTTTATTCCTTAAAATCCTCAAAAAACCAATGAAATATTTTTAAACGGTTTTATGATTGAAATACTCCTATGTGCCCTGTTTCGCCTACCCCAGGGATTGTTCTATCAACTCAATATGTTTGAGGATGGACACTAGCGGTAGCATTTTGATCTCCTAAGTTTCAGATAGCCGGTTCCGAAGTCTTTCATCCTTTGTCTGGCGAGGGCATGACATTCGCACATCAAGTGTTTTATTGTCTCCTCTTCTTCGCCACACATTCTACAGTCTATGCTGTCAGAAAGACCCATTTTGGCCAAAAGAGTTTTGACCCCAAAGTGTTCCGTAAACACCCCCGTTATGAGTTTTGAGTTGTCTTTTGCTATATTTCCAAAGCTTTTTGCTCCAGCCCGAGTCTACTTCGTGCATAAAGAGCTTTGAATGCCTGAGCCCCGTCAGATTATTCCACTCATCCTGGTGCTTCCATCTAACTCGCTCTTTCATGGCTGTTCTTACTGGTTCATACGAGGTTGAGTCACATAACCATCAATGTGCTGCTTTGAGACTCATCTTAAATGAAATGAAATAAAATTTATTATAATTTACACAATTAACAAATAAGCACACAACAACAGCTTGCCACAAAAGGGTCACAACTCAGCATGTAGCTGGCTAAGTCAGCGCTGCAGTGTTATTCACTAAGGAAACCGCCTTGCTAACAGCGCTGTGTCAGCGCTGCGGCAGCGTCGAGCCTAAAAATGGTATTCACTAATGCACTTTAAACGACACTAAACCACAAATTGGAGTTCGAGGCCAAAGAATTTACGAAAATATTGCCACAACAATGAAATGTACATACAATAGTAAATCTTTATTTTCAAAAAACAGACGTGGAGATATCTTATTTATTGGTAATTTTAATTCTTTAATTTATAGAAACAATATTATTTACTTATTTTCACGTAAGTATATATATTTTAATAAAAACTTAATTTTCCGCAATTATTAGTAACAATGTTGGTATTGCGCTGGTATCACCTCAGGTGTTAATAACATTTGGTACAGCAATTTAACTACACATACATTAAAACCCTATTTCTGCATACGTTTAGAAAATTGCAGAAAAATTGTAGCGTGCTTTACGTTCACATTTCGTATTCGTAAAATTCCTTTGACCTACAAATTTCTTCGGCAGTGCTATAGTTCTCCATTTAAATTATCATAGAGATCTAACGTTTTGTTTTCTTCCGTAGGTTGTTAACAAGGTGACCCACTTGGTTCAGCCACGTTTAGCTTCGCTATACACCCCATCATCAACAAATTTAATTCCAAATGAAATATACTGGGTGAAATGTTATAAAATACAATGATACAAAATCATATTTTCTGGATCTACTCATGATTACAGCCAAGTTTTACTATGGGACCAGCTTTGAAAAAGTTACCACAAAATTTACATCTCCATACATATTGTGAAACCAGCCGTCGCTAGTTACAATCGAGTTATCATTAATATGTATGTACAAAAAATAATAAATATTGATGGTTGGAATTGCAACGCTTTTGAATGTGTATAGGTAGGTAGTTATTATGTATAATTTTATCCATTAGATCATAAGATTCATAAGAAAAAGCTTTATCGGGTCGATATCATGGACAATATCTGGTATAATTTACCTACATGTATTTTATAGGTAAAATAGGTATAAGCAAAGAGCTAGTTCTATAAATACACAACTTCGTTACATACTGTAACTAGTTGCATTTTTTAAATAGGCTTTGAAACATTGGCTCTTATCATTTTAAGTTCTTTACAAGAAAATTTTGTCATATCAATGTTAGTTAAGAGAAAAAAAAGTTTTTAGGTATTTACGTGTTTTTAAGAAAATCCTAGTTGTGACAGCCATATTAAACAAAAAGACGTACAAACATTACAGAGGTATATAATGTTTTTACTAGGAATTATTTTAAATAAATTAATTAAATAACAAAAAGGTTGTGGAAACCTGAAAATTTTATTTGACAATGACATAAGAGACTTTGACAGATTTGACAATAACGCATCTGTCGTAGTTTCGTTGGCCTCGAACTCCAATTACTGGTATAGTGCTCGGCGACGAATGCGGCGTGAGCTGGAACTACAGCGTCGAGAGTTACCGCCTACAGTTCGACGACGAGCTGTTCTACGTTAGTGAAAACCGTTTTTCGCAGCGCTGCGCTCTACGTCGAAATGAAGGCTGTCTCGTCGTCGAGCTCGTTGACGAACGCAGCGTCGAATGTGTGAATAAGAGAATAGCATAGCTGTTTTTCCGTTGTGACCCAAATCTTCTTAGAATTATAAATATCCAACAGAAAAAAAAATCATAGGTCACTAACGTCTGTTGTGATTGTGACCTATGTTTACACAAAAGATCCCAATGGGTCGAAGTGTATCCGTAAGGGCCCCACCAATAAGATAACGTCTGTTGAGTGATTGATATAAATATATATGATCTTTTATGATCGATATTAATGATATTTTATTAAAACTACTGCATTTTAGTAAATAATAGTATTTATACCATTTTGGATTACTTCCCGTAAATGTTAAAACACTCGCTACGCTACGCTCAAGATTCTATTTAAGAACCAACTATAGAATCTTTCCACTTGCTCGTACTTCAATTTCATACTCGCGGGTAAAATACAAGTTTGTATCCTTGTATAACAAATAACTATTGTAAATTAATATTAACCACCTACAATAATAAAATAAAGAAAGAATAATTACATCTACAAAATGACGCAATCTTGCACTGTAAACCACATTTTTCAGGCGGTTCTGAAAATAAAATTGTATTTTCAGTACAGATGGTGCCTTTTTAGGCCCTAGTGCGAGTATTGGCTCATTTTACGTCAGGTTTAAACAAAACTTCGGAGGGCCATCTGCACAAAAAAAAGTCGTACGATACACGTGCAAAAAGGAAATTCGTAACTCGTGTCGATTTAAAACACTCCCTATCGGTCGTGTTTTAAGACATTGCCACTCGTTTCGAATTTCGTGTTTTTCGCACTTGTGTCGTAATGTACTATTTTAACCGACTTCAAAAAAAGGAGGTTTTTTTTTGCTGTATGTATGTTACCCGATATGTCCGAGAATCGTGAACCGATTTTTTTTGTGACTGAACGTGTATAACCCGGAGATGGTCCCGTTGGCACCAAGTTGGGGTCTGATGATGGGATCTTGGAGAAATCAGGGATCTCTTCAAATGTTATAAGCACATGTATGGCGCTTTTGGTAATTTTCGTTCATTTACAAGAGTTTACATTCAGAAAGTAGGATTTGAGGAAACCAAATGATGAAAACAAATCGGGGATCTCGGAGTAATCGGATGAAGTCGGTTTTTAAAATTTTTAATTTGGTGATTTTTTATTACAAGCGCAGACACAGTAATAAGTCTCACGCAGTGTTGCCCGATACTGAAATGTAAAAAGCAAAAGGCACGCTGAAAACTTCAAATGCTAATTCTATATTTCTTGAGAATGTGATATCATATCTTAAACAGTTTGTCCCTTTCGGGCTTATCATTGTGTCTATAAGATCGAAAGGATCATATTATAGAATTATAACTAACGTGTCGTGTGGTGACGGCAGTAAGAATACATTTGTCACCACCCCAACTCCTCCTGCGGGTGTCGTAAGAGTCGACTAAGGGATTGAAGTGTCATTTACAATTATGATAAAAGATTGGTGATGGGCAGCAGCGTCATCATAGTGGACACATTACTGCGATCGCCAATCCGCTTGCCCAGCGTGGCGATTATGGGCATTTACCTCCTAATGCGTCTATACGCATAGTTAGGTAATAGGAGAGGCCTACGTCCAGCAGTGGACTCTCATAGGCTGATGATGATGATGATAACTAACGTGAGACTCAAACATATTAAAACATTATCGAACCGGGTTACTCACGTATTTAAGTCGATGATTGCTCGACATGTTTCGACCCATTAAGAGGGTCGTCGCTCTAGCAGGTCGCAGGCCCGCAGTACGTGTCGGGCTTTGGCCGAGATTACTCCGGACGAGGACCCTCTTAATGGGTCGAAACATGTCGAGCAATCATCGACTTAAATACGTGAGTAACCCGGTTCGATGATATTTTAATATGGAACAAATTATACTTCTTAGCTTGCTTTAGGGGACGTATGTAAATTGTATACTATTTCTTCATAATAATATTAATAAACCAAAATGTACCTGGGTTCGGGCACGCGCATACGTTGTCTCTTTTCTTCATTCCTGAAAATAAATTATTTCGTGTAAGGCTCGACAACTTTTTCTCGCTTTTTCATTTACATGGGATTGCGTATATTTTGTTCGTGTTTATAGCCGATAGTTCATAGCTTAGTAGCTCGCGGTGAGACCAGTGCCTAAAGCGAACTATTATAATTATTCGAATTCTGCATCAATACTATTCCGTTATTGTATTAAAAAACGATTTATGGTCACTTTAATTTGTTTTATTAAATATTGGTCAACATATTATAACAAGGTTTCTAAATGAACCAAGCGGGCAGTTATCTATATTGGTTACAGTAGGATAACCTGTGTTATTTAAATGTTTGACATAATATGCAAATATAAGTAATTTTTTGTATGTTATTAAAAACTATCCGAATATTTATTCGATTATCTATCACTAAATAAAAAACCGAATAAGCGAATACCTGAAACTTTCGAATATTAGGATATGTATCAAAAGAATCGTTTTATAAATATTGTACGATATTCTTATTATCACTCAGAATTAAAGTGCACTTGGACATAAAAATAAATAAATATCAAGATATTTATTGGTGTGTCAAGACACACCCTACACAAATCGACCTAGTCCCACGGTAAGCTCAATTAAGGCTTGTGATGTGGGTGACCAAGTGACGATATTTATAATAGCCAGGTTAGACGTGTGCGCCGCGCCGGCGTCACGCCGCCGCCGACCTTTTTTTCCACGCCGCCGCCGCCGACTAATGGTCGGCGTGAAATCGGCGTGGCCTTGACTGAATAACAGAGTTATACAGAGATATTTACAGAGTTATGGGCTAAATATTTATTACACACTTAAGCTTCGTATTTGCTGTATGTATTTGTATATAACGTTCTTATGTAGGGAATTTACTGTCAACCTATTAGTTGCTTTCGAGTGTCATCACTCATTACACGTAGGTTCTTAGGCTCGACAACTTCCAGCCTCCTGGACAAGACGGTTTCCGTTTCTAGGAAAGCTTTAGCACCTTAAATCACATACGCAACAACGTCACGATATATAGAAGACCGAGAGGTATAACTTACCCCTCATGTTAGCGTTCGTGTTCGTGGTCTATTAAGCATTTGAATTGATCGAGACCTGGGCTGTAGTACAGTATCTTCACCGGTACCAAGTAGACTACTCCTCTTTGTGTCGATAACCCAATTCTGGGGGTTGTGACTTATCAACTCATCAATTTGTCTTTCACGATCTTCCACCAACCACTCCAATTTTCCGCAGCGTGGATCGCTTCAGCAACCCGAAAGTTGAGTGAGGTGCGTATCTGGTCTCTGCCGCGTATGGGACTCCTTCCTGTCGACCTTTTATTTCCAACCTTTCTTGTGACAATAAGTTTTTGGAGGTCTTCCCCAGAGGTTTGCGGACTATGTGTCCAAAGAACAACCAACCAACAAACAGTAGAACAAGTAAGCCAAACAGGTAGACTACCGGTACTTATATTGTAGTGTCCAGGGGGATACCATGACCTCTTGAATGCAATTCTGTTTAGGTTCGGCTAGCCAATTTTTAACAGTTATTTTATGCAACTGACACATCGCGATTCAGTTTAGGTCCTAAACTGAATCGTATTAGGAGATCATGGTAGCCCCCTAGTTCGTCTTCAAGACCGGTATTCGAAATCCAGACAATTGCAGCGACGATTGAGACAGGGAGATGTCTTGTCTCCAAAACTGTTTACTGTTGATTTGGAAGATCAAGATTTTGGACTGGAATGGGATGGGCTTGCCATCAACACCACTCCTCCTCCTCCTTAAGTCGCTCCCTCACTGCTGAGGATCGTGGCTTCGACGGAAACGTTGCAATAGGCTTCTCCATTTGCTGCGATCTTCAGCACAATGAAGAGCCTGAGACATCGGCATCTGTAGCTCTTCGGACACCTGGTCGGACCAGCGTCGGGGACTACGACCTCTCGGCCGCTTGCCATCCACCTTGCCGGTTATTATAAGTTTCACCAGATTATCAGCACTTCGGCGTGCTATGTGGCCAAAGTACTGTAATATTCGGTGGAGACATGCGGCAGAGAGTCGCTGTTGCTTTTCCAGTTTCAGCTCTTTCAGTATCGAGACGTTAGTGCGACGTGCTGTCCAGGGGATGCGAAGCATTCTACGCCAGCACCACATCTCGAAGGCGTCTATCCTCTTTCTATCCGCCGCTTTTAGAGTCCAACCTTCGGAACCGTAGAGGAATATTGGAAAGACCAGCGTGCGGATTATGAACATTTTTGTCCAGTTGAGTCATGGCCTCATGGCGGACTTGGCCATACCGATGCGTCTTCGGATTTCCACTTCACAGCCCCCCTTGTTGGTGATAACTGAGCCGAGATATTGAAAGCTTTGCACGGTTTCATAGTCATCCAACACACTGGAACGCTGTATTGTGTCGAGCCGCTCGACCACCAGTATCTTGGTCTTACTTTTATTTATTTTAAGGCCTAGTTCTTTGCTAGTCCGCTCCAGACGCCGAAGAAGTTCGAACATTTCCGTTTCCGATGCTGCCAGCAGGGTGGTGTCATCAGCATAGCGAAGGTTTGCAGTCTTTACTCCTCCTATCGTGATTCCACCTCCCCATCCTTCCAACGCTTTACGTACTATGTACTCTCCGTAAATGTTGAAGAGAATGGGAGATATTATGCAGCCCTGCCGTACGCCTCTTTGGAATTTAAAACGGTTCGATGTATGGTTCCCGACGCTAACAGTTCCAAAGCCAGACTCGTACAGATTCCTGATCAGACAGACCATGTGACTCGGTACACCGGTTTTATGTAGAACTTCCCATAAGTTTGACCATCTTACAAAGTCAAAGGCCTTTTGGTAATCCACGAAACATAACATGGCTGGAGTGTTAAATTCGTAACATTTTTCTACGATAAGCCTAAGATTCGTAATTTGTTCCCTAGTGCCTTTGCCTTTAACGAAACCAGCCTGCTCTTGAGGAATTTGCCAGTTCAAAAATGACCTGAGGCGGCTATTAGTTATGTGCAGCATGATTTTGCTCGCATGGGAGATTAAGGCAATGGTTCTATAGTTGTTACAGTTCTTTACGGAGCCTTTTTTGTGTAGTGGGAGAACCGATGAGTGTACCCAATCAACTGGCCATTTACAGGTCTTCCATGTCATGTTGCAAACTTTGTGCAGTAATGCTACTCCTTCAGGACCAAGTGCTTTTAAAGCTTCTGAGGTAATTCCGTCCGGTCCTGGAGCCTTGTTTCCTTCTAGCTTTCGAATAGCCTCATTTACTTCAGTCATGAGAATATCAGGTTCTAATTCTTCCACCCTTAACGTATTGCCGCCGACGTCTGATTGATCTTTGTACAAATCCTCGCAATACTCTTTCTCTCTGGATCTTCTCTTCTGGATCTTGGTCTTTCGTTCTGGATCTGCCTCACGGTTATCAAACTTAGCCAGATGCTTCTCGCTTTCTGCCTTGAAAAATACTGACTCTGGTTGCGTGATTCTTTTCATAGGCTTGACTTGCTTGCCAATAGATTTAGATAGAACACCACTAGCGAATATTGTATCACTCATCTTCGGTTTGCCGACTATAAATTTATATTGGCTGAAACCATGGAGAATCACCCAATGAGTACGAGTGAGGCGAGCTGGCGTACCTCTGTGTAGCCCTAAGTGTAGTGTGCAGTTCGGCTTTCGGCCTCCGCAAGGAATTGAAACGAATCGGAGGGCCGCAGTGTCACACAAAATCATTAAGTATAGCATGGGAGCGCTAGACTCTGGCAGCTCGGCCTTCAGTCTCGTCACCTGGCGTGCCTCTGTGGGACGCTCCAGGCCTTTCAGCCTTACGCGATTTGGGCCTTCCCGATCAATTTAGATACAGAGACGTATTTGTGCGCCTCTGCGTGACCTCGGTCTGCGGCCTTCGCTGGCGTTAAGACAGTTGGGAAGCGTAATTGTATCGGAGAGCACTGAAATCGTGACACTCCGCGCCTTCGGCCTTCGGCAATATGATGGACCGATCACCTGGTAAAGATATGTGGAATCTAATGGACGTGGGCTGCGCCCTATTTATCCATATGGCAAGCATGTCATAGCAATGACAGGGTATTTGGGAGACGTAATGTGAATAGGGCTAGTCCAAACTCAGTTACTGTTGAAAATATTATGTTAGAACATGGTGGGAAGAGAAAACTGATATGTACTGATCAGATATTTGATAAGGTGGTCAGTGGTGGTGTTTGGTGAACATTTATATTGTATTTATCTAAACTATGACAAATGATACTATCGAATTCCGCTTTTTTATTAATTTGACCTTGACGCCGATTTCACGCCGAAATCACGCCGCCGCCGCCGACTTTTCAGCAAACGCCGCCGCCGATCATTTTTAGATCGGCGCACACGTCTAAGCCAGGTACATATAAACTAACAGATATTTAAATACATAGACAGCCATGACCAAGAAACACATATTCGTGATAAATAAATACACGAATAATGCCCTCGCCGAGATTCGAACCCGGGAACCTCCAGCTTCGTAGGCAGGATCACAATTAACTAGGCTATGGAGGTTGACATATTTTGATAATTTTTATATACACCTTGTTTTGCCTTTGACTGTTTCTTTTTCATGTAGTAACACTAGTAAGGTAATTTTGGCTGGTGGTTGGACCTCGTGCAGGGATAGCTACCACCGTCTTTCCCGTTAACCTGCCGCTAAATAGTTAGTACAGTGTTCCGGTTTGAGGGTACTATAGCCGATGTAATTACTAGCATAGAGGCAATCCATCTAAGTCCTCAGGGTAGGCAGCGCATAGGCGATTTTTTGGTCACTATGTCCATAGACCTCAGTTCCTGCTTTCCATCAGGTGGGCTGAGAGCTCAATTGTCTACCTTCGTCATATAAAATAAAAGTAGTACCTTTTAAACAATGGATAAATCGGGTATTCCCTTTCTCTTTCTTCTTCGCCGACGAGGACAACTAGCATATCGGCAGACACAATTCCGTATTAACCTGCTTAGTCTTCTTCTTCTTTTTCTTGTTGACCTCGTACTGTTCCACGCTGATCACGCCCTCGGTGTTACCCTTGTAGCTGCCAGGCTTCAATGTCCTCACCTGGGTTCTGGAACCTCTAGGACTCAGTATTGACTGACATGGAAATCTGCCTATTGGTGCCAGCGAAATACTTGGCGCAGATTGTCTCGGTAGTTCTTTTTGTAGTTGAAAGTTCCGTGCCAGCTTCTGCTGACAGACGTCGCCGCATGGAAATCTTGATTGCATCGACGAGCTTGCTCGCTTGACAGCTCTAGTTCGGGCTCTCTGTGACATGCCTGAATCCCTTGAACTGCCGGAAGGTACTGGCTGCAGATAGATTGTTCCAGTTGGATATTCCTCTCGTTTAGATCTTTTCGAAGATTTTCGCGCCACACATGGGATTTCTTTAATTTTTTGTTGCTTCTTCGCTTTTGGTTTTTTTTCTGCTTTCAGCGGTTTTGAAGAAGATGTATCGCTGGAAGACGTCACGGGAGGATTTCCTTGTACTAAGTAGTATCCACTATTATCTAGATTGACACAAGAGCAATCAGATTTTCCAGAAGGTTTTGGCGCCACACAAGGGATTTCTTGAATTTTTTTTTGTTTCTTTGCTTTTGGTTTCTTTTCTGCTTTCAGCGGTTTTGCTCTTCCAACACCATCTCTAGTAACTGAAGAAAATGTATCGCTGGAAGACGTCACTGGAGGATTTCTTTGTACTGAGTAGTATCCACTATTATCTATACTGACACAAGGGCAATCAGATTTTCCAGAAGGTTTTGGCGCCACACATGGGATTTCTTTAATTTTTTTTTGTTTCTTTGCTTTTTGTTTCTTTTCTGCTTTCAGCGGTTTTGCTCTTCCAACACCATCTCTACTAACTGAAGAAAATGTATCACTATTATTTAGACTGACACAAGGGCAATCAGATTTTCCTGAAGGTTTTGGCGCCACACACGGGATTTCTTTAATTTTTTTTTGTTTCTTTGCTTTTGGTTTCTTTTCTGCTTTCAGGGGTTTTGCTCTTTCAACACTTATTGAAAAAGATGTATCACTATTATTTAGACTGACACAAGGGCAATCAGAATTTCTAGAAGGTTTTGGCGCCACACACGGAATTACTTTAATTTTTTTTTGTTTCTTTGCTTTTGGTTTCTTTTCTGATTCTCGTGAACATGGTGCCCTTGCACTTTCAGTCAATGACAAATCAGATTCACTGTCACTGTCAGACGGCAGCATGTCTTGATAGCATATGCTGCAAGGAGGAGTTTGTTCCGATCCGTCTGGTAAAAAAATATCTTCAGTTTGAGCGAATGACCTGGACAGGTCCGCCGACCTAAATGACTCTGGATACGGTCTTTGATTGGAAGTAAAATTATCTGGGCCTTCAGGATATATGTATGGACATTCAGGCTCACAGCTCAAATTATCTTTATCTTGCGAACTAGCTTCGTCCTGCATCCCATACGCTCCCTCGCATGGCGACTCCGGTAGCGGTGTGCATATTAATGTTCCATCTTCTGGACATGTGACGAATTGGTATACTCTAGAATACTCCGGGCAGTCTTCGGAGTCGTTTTGCTGTTCCATCAGAGGCTCCTGCGTTTCCACAAGGTCATCCTCCCACTGGGGATCACAAGGCGGTCCACTATTAGCAACACCGGGCATGGTGACTTGTGAATTAGTAAAACAAACCCGTATAGGGTAAGCAAGCTTATGCGTATTCTGTTGGTCTTCGGCTTGTGCAATTTCTGAACAGCAGATATGTCGATGTTGGTTAGGTACGTTTGTTGGGGGTTCACGTCTAGAATCACTTTCATTGGGACCGCAGCCGCAGGAACGTTGCACGTTGTTTGGCGTGTCTCTAACGGCCGTGGTGGGGTGTTTAATGGTGTTAGATGGAATATTGCAAGTTTGGTGAGTGCTACAAGGATCTCTCCTGCAGTCAAACTTTGGCGGACCTTGATCGTAGTCACGCTGTGGGGTTTTAAAAGGACGCGTCGGTTGTGTATTCGCACGTGTAAAAGCACAACAAGCATTATCGGGACTTTTTAGAGATAATTTTATTCCCTCAGCATTTGGCATCTCACGAGCATGGCGATCGGGATATGCACAGCTATGAGTACAGGTAGCTTGCTTTTCGCTCGTCTGCGAATCTAGATAAGGACAATGAGGATTTTCACAGCGTTCAATACCCTTACCACGATTTTCGTTGGTTGCTGTTGAATGTTTCAACGGGCAACTATTATCGCAATCGTGAGGAAGCCGAGATTGATTTGCGTTTGCCTGGGAAGATCTAAGTGCAGGACAGGGATCAAAGGATCGCCCTGTAGACACCGTTTGAGTATTGTCTCGTGATAAATCTTTAAAAGGGCAACGAGAATTGTCAGACTTTTCTGCGTAGCTCAAATCATTTCTATTTATCTGCGGACATTCGAACTGGTCATCGATTTCTGCAGACATTGTTTGATATACATCTGTATGCGAATTATTGTAATGGCAATGAGGATTTTTACAATTTTCGGCATCCGTCTTTTTAGATACGCTTGGTGGGGTATCTGGAGTAGCTTTAAAAGGGCAAGAACCTACGGAACGCTGCTTGGAAGTAGCGGTATCATTGAGGCAACATGTTCCACATTCTTGAAGGTCCTTACGAGAGCTATTTTTTGTAGAGTTTACCGTTTGGCATCCGCACTGAGATTTTGATTGTAGTTTGGGTACTGTTTTGGACTGTGATTGCCTGTCACAACACGAGTTTTGTCCAGGAGGTTTTCTGCTGTCTTTGTCTTTCGGTGAATTAAGTACACGTGGTTGGTTGCAGAGATTACTATCGTTTGGGCTATTTGTTTCTATTCTATTGTTAGTATTGTTACTTGAGCACTCGTATACGGCACATGGGGCCTTTGCAACCGGAGCCTCGCCAGGGCACTTTTTTTCTGGAATGAAACAATAATGGGTAGATGTATTATACGCTATAAACTGACACCAAATTAAAATATTACGAGTATATACTTTTTCTGTGCGTCCTACCTTTTTCGGAGTCTTTCTTTTTACTTGGCTTGAAGCACGACAAACATCTTTCCCCAAAGCCTTTTTTTTTCTTGGATTTAGTTTTTTTAGAATCAAGGCATTTGTTATCGGGAACGTTCTCACAGCGTAGGATTTCAATTGAGTTTTTATTAAGTTCTTCTGTGTCTTCGGGTGGAAAGCACAAAGTCGGCATCCTGGTTGGTGGCTTCCGGATACAGGGGGCTGTGTGCGGGTCCGTTCCGAAGCTGCGAGTGGCCGAGGTCTGCTCTGCGGTGGGGTCCCGCGTGCAGCTGCAGCAAGAGCGTAACGTAGATTGGTACACTTCGTTGCGCTGGACGGTTTGTGTATCAGATCTGGTTTTTTTCGCATCGTCCTGATCACCTGTACATGAGCATGATTGATTTTCGTTTAGTTTGTTTTCTCTGGATAATTTTAACCCCGTTTCAGGATAAAAAGGCCTTATCGACCCGGATTTAGTTCGTTTAAATATGAAGTAACAGGAGTCTGTTTCGTCGACTTTTGCTGCGGGTCGTTTAGTGCTCGCATTTGAACAACATGTGCCGACATCGACGGGCTTAGTCTTTTTAGGCTTCGTTCTCGTGCGCTGTTGCTCTCCATTCCTGTTGGATTGGATACATGCTGCACCCTTCAAATGCTGTTCTATACCACACCGGCAACCTGATTTTCGAGAAACTACATCAGCCGACTTTGATGCATTAGCACGTAGATGTGGTGAACTACATACACGAAACACATTTAAGGTTGATGCCGATTTTACTGCCCCATCAACCCTACCCCTCGATTTACAATTAATATTTGGTGAATGGCAACAAGCTTTACAAGGACTGCATCTGACACTTTTGCTTGTTTTTTCAGGAGAACTAAATGACCATGTGCTTGTGCCTTGTGATAAGAACGCACAGCTACTTCGGTTGCAAAATGAGCTTGAACAGTCAGGTGTTTTTGTGACTTTCCGATTTCGGTCAGGTCCTGCGCACGTGCTTTTTTTGGTCACAGGGCATCCCCTTTTGTTACACGTTGAACGTCCCCTGTTAAATGTTGAGCATATCGATAGAGTAGGACTGGGCAACTGCGGCCCGGTGCCTTTGCTTTGCTTTTGAATGTTCTGTTTATGGCCTCTCTGTTGCGGACATATTATGGTATCCAAGCTTGAACTGCTGGAATTAGGCGGAAAAGATTCGGGGTATAGTTCGTTAAATCGTTCATGCACTTTTTCTGAACTGCTTTTGGATGGTGATGACAGCCCTTTGTACATTTCCATTCCTGGGCATGTATTCTGAGGAGAGAGTATTTCGAGACTCGCCACCGGGCTGGGTGACTTCATTGCCCTGTCCTTGTATTTACAAGTTTCAATAAATGGTCGCGAGCGAAAGGACTGCGTTTGGTCTCTGGGGCTCCCTTCTGAACTGGACGTTCGGCTTTGACATGTTTCTGGACATTTATTGATGTTTTGATCAGAACTTTTTGCCATTATTTCCGTTAATTTTTCCACAATTTTTTTGCAACATTCAGATGTCATTAGCGTGGAAGGCGTTTGTTCAGGACATTCTGGACAGCAAGTTGACGGTCGACATTCTTCCGGATATTTGTTGATGTGTGGTTCAGGGCATTTGGCCATTACTTCTGTTAACTTTGCCATGATTTTTCTAGTACACGATGATGTGATTCTCGGCAGTGAGCTGATTGTGGCAGAAAGTTCTGCAGTCATCCGTTTTTTTTCTAGGTTTTTCATATTACAACCTCCGGGGCAAGGTACTTCTTTTCTGGGGACTTCTTTTCTAGGGATTTCTTTTTTAGGTTTTTTAGGACATTCACACTTAGTTTGCTCTCCGGCTCCAGAATGTTTGCGGTTGACTGAGCGTTTTTTCTTGCAACCTCCTGGACATGTGAGCTTATTTTTGCTGTTTTCTTTTTTGTGACATTCACAATTAATAACTCCAGTTTTTGAAATTCCACGGCTAGTAGGGTATTCTTTCTTAGTAGAGGGCGCTTTAGCACTAAAATTTCTATGACATGCTTCTGGACAAGAAACCTTATGTCTGCTATTTTCTTCTTTGGAGCACATACATTTGTCCACGAGTGCTTTGCTTTTTGAAATCTTACGACTGGTCTGGCTTTCTTTTTTGAAGCATTCACAAGCACTAGCTCTGCTTGTAGAAATTCTACGACGGGCTGGGCATTCTTTCTTAGCAGGAGATCGATCTTTATTTCTACAACCTCTACAAACGGCCTCATTGCTGCTGTTTTCTGTTTGGGAATAGCTACTTTTTTTAGTCTGTGCTCTCGTCCTAGAATGTTCATTGCGATGATCTTTTGCGGGACATTGACATGTCCCTGCTCTAGCTTTAGAATTGATGTGGTCATCTGAGTTTTCATTCATACTACCAAGCGATCCGGATCTAGACATTGTAAGGTCGCCTTGTTGCAAGTTTGGATAGTTGGCATTGCAACCGCCTGAATGGGCTGTTGGCTTTTTCCTATTTTGGTTTGTACTATTTTTATCTTCTTTGTGTAATTCTGGATGACTGCAGCCTCCTGGACAAGTTAACTCGTTTTTATTGTTTTCTCCTTTACGACGATCACTCTTAATATTCGTTGTTTTTGTTTCTAATTTCGCAAGACCTTTTGATTGATTACAAGTATTAAGATCTCCCGATTCTTCACTTGTAAGGTCGCTTTGTTGCAAGTTCGGATAGTTGGCATTGCAACCGCCTGAATGGGCTGTTGGCTTTTTCCTATTTTGGTTTGTACAATTTTTATCTTCTTTGTGTAATTCTGGATGACTGCAGCCTCCTGGACAAGTTAACTCGTTTTTATTGTTTTCTCCTTTACGACGATCACCCTTAATATTCGTTGTTTTCGTTTCTAATTTCGCAAGACCTTTTGATTGATTACAAGTATTAAGATCTCCCGATCCTTCACTTGTAAGGTTGCCTTGGTCTGATTCTGGATCGCAAGGTCTTGAGGGACAGGTATTGTTTTTGCCGATATCTTCTGTAGAATTGTTAAGGCCAACTGAACATTCATTGTTGCCAGCATATTTTGAAATTGCACAGTCACTTTGTTGTAACATTGGAGCATTGGATTTGCAGGTCATAGGGCCTGGACAAGGTATTTTCTTTTTGCCGATTGCGCATGTAGCTTTTGGTTCTTCGCAAGGAGCACTTGATTCTTCGCAAGGAGCACTAGAATTTGTTAATTTACCTTGTTCTGCTTTGCAACTTTCTGCACAAGTGTTATCCTTTCCTTCTACTTTTGGATATTGATTCTCGATAGAATTCGATTTCTGAAGTTGGGTTGGCTGGTTTTTTGTAATAAGTTTTATAGGTTCGAAACATTCTAAGTTGTCTTTTTCTGCTTTTACGGGGCATTCACATTTGATACTCGATGATTTATTTTTTTTACCGTCCACCTGCTTTTTGCAACTTCCACTACAAGTGATATAATCGTTGCTGTTTTTTTGGTTTGATTGGTCTACTGGCTGCTTTGCTTTGGAACATTTCGATTGATGTTTGTCTTTATTTTGTTTTGACTTTGAGGCATTCTCCTTTTTTTCATTATCTTTAGGTGTTGGAAGAGAACTATCACAGGGCGCTGGAGGTGCTTCCTTTCCCTGCGATTTGCAAAGCGGCCCTGCGCATGCATTGCTGTCCGGATTGCCTGTCGGATTGTTGTTTAACTTATTATCAGAACTACCGGAGGGCGTTTGATGTATTTTTATTCCCGGCACAGTGCAACGTGGGCACCTAGCGATGACTGAGTCCCTTATTGTTAATTGCTCTTTTTTGTTTTTGTATGACTTTTTCTTAACAGCGGAATAATTTTCGGTGGTCGATTTATAGCACAAAGGGCCTTCATAGTTACCACTTTTAACTGGGGTAGTCTGAGCACCGCTGTTCTGGGGACACTGGCAATTACATTTGCATTTACGTTGAGACGGGCTCGAGTATATGAGCCTATGGAGTTGTGAAGCCAACGCGTCGCCGAGTGACTTCACGGCTGCAGAGACATCGATGCTTGAGTTGGTTTGGGCGTCGCTGCTCCAGTTGTGAGGGTGGCAGCCGCGGCGGTACTGCCTGCGGGGTTCGATGTACACCTCATCAGCTGTCGGCCCATCGTGGAATGACCCTGCTCGCAAGAGGTCCGTTGGGCCCGTCGATTCGGCCCTGAAGTGGTCGGACAGTGTAACTGGAATGTCGACACCGGTGGATCGCTCCTCGCTACAGATGGTCCCCTTAGATCTGTTTGCGGAGCGAGGATTTGCTTCACGTTTAGTCTTCGGATACATGAGTGCATGACTGGGATTTGTTTCTGTAATAAATAATAGTCACACTTAATTTAGTGTTCAACTACTTGTTCAATAACAGTCGATCACGTCTATAAGTATATATGCGTTCAATTCAGAATATCTGTAAACTCATTAAGTAACAAAATATTGACTAAACAAAAAAACCTTCATATTTATGTCTGGACTATTATTTAAGAGAAGACTACCTAATAGTTATGACATTTTACATCGGCGACGTTTAGCTAGGTAAATAGTTATAAATAAACCACCATTATCCCAAAACCATAACTAAATCGGATATCGACTTTGAGATCTATTTCTATAAATCGAGCAGTTCTTCGGCAAAGGTTTGGACAAAACCAAAAAGAAGATTAGAACAAAAGCAAAAGCGTCCATAATGCACCAAAGGACTGTAAGCATGCCATACCTTGATCCAGATAGTCGTTGATGAGGTCCTGCGCAGTTTTGCTGACGCAGTGGAGCCTGTGCGCGAGTCCCACAGAGAGGTCGCTGGACACGTGGTGGAGAACGGTCGGCGGCAGCCGACGCCGCTCTGGCAGCGACTCGTCGCTGCCACTGATGTACTTTATGCAGTTGGTGTCCGGTATAACTACAATAAATGATATCATCAGCACTCTGGAAATTTTAGCGACATTCATGTGCATGTGCAAATTTTACAATTGGGCATTGTTATGGAACATCGAATCAAGCGACAGAAGTCTGTCACTAAAAATAATAACGTTAGTTTTTGACAGAAAGATTCAAATGAAATGACAGGCTCCAGTTGCTTGATTCGATATTCCATAACTATGCCCAATTATTCATTTACTTTTCTCGCTGTAAGACTGTGGAACTCTCTCCCTTTACACATAAAACAAGCGCAATCCGTAGTCGCTTTTAAATCCAACGTTAAGGAATATTATCTGTGTCTTCCTTAATTTTAATGATTGGCACTGTTATTTTCCTCTACTTGATATGCTTATCATCATAGGCTGATGATGATATGCTTATATTTATAATATATGTAGCTGGCATTATGTATGTTTATATGATTGATTACATTTATTTATGTATGTCCATTGGAATTTTCGTTTGTATTGTTGGTATTCTTTTTAAATATTTTCCTTTTTCTGCACCACCTACTACCAAAATTTTTGTAATCGTGTCTCCTCTCCTCTACCCAAAGGTTGTCTGGGTCTGGGATAGATCGCTTTTTAGCGATAAGGACGCCTTTTGTGACCTCTGTTTTTTGTATTTCTTTTGTTTTGTGTACTTTTATTTTTTATTCGTGTGAGGTGTGCAATAAAGAGTTTTGTATTGTATTAAAGAAAAGGAAATGCCGCGGGGTCACGTGACGTGAGCGTTTCTTTTAACATCACCAAAAAGGCGACGAGGTGGCATGCGTAACGCATTTATCCTGGGCAGATGAGGGGCGAGCGGATTAGCGATCGCTGTAGTGTGTCCACTATGATCACACTCCAGCAATCTGATGCTGCTCAAAAACAATGTTCAATAAATTAATGGTCAGTATTTAACACTTCAATCCGTTAGGCGACTTTTACGGTACCCACGGCCAAGGGACGATTTGGGAAATAAGACAACTGACGTCTTTTCATAAGGGCTTATTTCCACTTTTTATTTCTTTTAGCTATGAATGTAGTTTTGCTTAAAATAGAGGTAATACATATATTATTTAAGTTTCAAGTATACATAAGTATTTACCTGACCTTTAAAAAAGGACTCCTAAACAAAATCCGGATCAAAAGGGCCTATTTCTTCATTTTAATATGAAAACGCAACAGGCGAGGCGTTTTTCATATGTGTATATTATACCCTCATTGTCTAAGATAAATGAGAACTCTTTGTAGGACTTCATAATTTAAAGCTTGGTGTCTGAATAAATCACATAAATAAGAAAAAAAATGGCCACTTTTGTACGTTATTATATCTTATATCCAGACCCCGGAATTCTGGTAGCATTTTTGAGCTGTTATAGGGACTTCTCGTTTATCGACTACCGATTATACATTATGTATATCGTCGGTTGACAATCAAAACTCACTAAGTAACAAATACCTACTTGAAACAGAAATCGTATCTCAGTTCTGATTCAATAATTATGCTTAAAGCCTTATAGCCTATTCCGTTATTAGGCTTAAAAATATTCTTTATTATTATTATTATATAATACTGATATAAGAGGTTGCTAGAGTAGTGACAGTTTTATAGTGAGTTTTGCTTGTCAGCCGACGATATATTAGAAATAATAATAGAAATCAAAATAATAATAATCTATTAATCATTATTAATATTCGTGGATTTTTTATGGCTAACTATTAAACATTTTTCGCTTGAAATTGCTACGAGAATTGCTATTTAACATTTTTAGCCACTCAAAAATTATCTAAACGAGATTGCTCATGAGCGATGAGACCGCCTATTATTAACTTTTACTTGTAATCATAATTATTATTTTACATTGTATTCAGTATTTAGCGATATACATATGTATAATCGGTAGTCGATAAACGAGAAGTCCCCTTGACAGCTCAAAAATGCTACCAGAATTCCGGGGTCTGGCTTATATCTTTTAAAGGCCGCAACAAAACGGCTTAATTCCTAATGTCCGTATCAAAACTGCTTATCTATGATAATTTTTTGGTTTTAACAAAAATAATTTAGGTAGATGAAGTAATGTAAGTAAAGCCATAAGCTATAACATATTAATTATATTATGTCAACTTACTTAATTACCATATCAAAAAAAAAACTTGAATATTATTTTCGATTTCCCAAAAAATAAGCCCTTTCGAAAAGACACTCCTCAACTAAGGCTGTAGAGGGTGCACAGTGTGAAATATTTCTTCAGTTTTGTTCACCACATTTTCTTGGCTTTAGCGATTGCAACATTTTATAAGAAAACCAATACAAAAACTCCCAGTCGTCTATCGTATTTAGTTTCTGAGAAAAAAAATGTTTAAGATTACATTTATGACGTCATCAAAACATGTTTGTATTTTTATTTCCTCTAAATGCAAAATTAATGCGCTAATATTTTTTCTGTGTTTTGAAGGAACGATATTGAACCAAATAAAAAAAATACAGGACTGCATAATTGATCATTTTGATGATATTACGTCTTTTTGCTTTTTTTTATAAAATCAATTTTTTTAATGATTTATTGACGGTCGCATTTTATTTTAGATCTAAAAAACGTATGAGTAGTGTACCTATTATGTACCAAATTTTCACAATTTTATCATGTCGGACCTAGGACTTATAGCGTTCTTATGGTTTTGGCTCATTTCTATGTTAATAGGGTTGTCACAATCTGAAAACTGGCTATTATTATTTCGGGCCATGGCTTAGTGTAGTAGTTGCTAGTCTGTTCCAATAAGTGGACGCAAGCTAAATCTGTCTTATCGCTCAGTCGCTTACGTCCTTTTTACTAACTATTTTTTGCGAAAACTCAAAAAGCTGAAAACAATATTTATTGTATTAAGAATATTTATCAAACCTCCAGAAAAGTCCGCTACCGTTAAAAGCATTTTTGGCAAAGCTGAAACGGAGACGCTTAGCTCGCCCAAGGATTTTTATGTCTATCTTCTTCATAATAAAGACGTTCATCAACTGCGAGAGCCAAGCCAAGTTCTCGTCTTCATTAATTTCGGGTATTACTGAAGCATGTCGTTCAGAAGGCTTTAAAACTGTCACAACTTTATCCGGTAAAGTAGTAGTTTTTGTTTATAACGTCGGTCTTTGAGAGACAAATCCGAAGAATCGAGAGCACGCCGAAAAAGACGAAAATTGTAGTCTTCCTGTCTACCTTTCGAGAGTGGTGCTCACGAGCATACTGCCAACATTTAGTACGGGATTCGCCGGCTTGGTCGGACAGCATTGCTACTGGCAAAGGATTCATCTCAATGAGTTTCCAACCGTGCATTACAATTTTGTGCATTGTGACTCACATAAAATATACCAGTCATATGCCATTACACAGTTTTCAGCCACAGATGTACAAAATACACGGAAAGCGTTAGCAACATAGCTGCTACTAAAATGGTGTGAAAATCGTCGACAAGCCACGGCTCTATACCTGAGTATTCCGGCATAAATCTTACGATTTTTTTTCTGAAAATGCTGTCTGAGCAGTATTTCCGTCATTAGTGGTGCCCGAATTTGGTCTAACAACTTAAAACTTAAAACAACGTAAAACTTAACTAATGCATCTCAACTCATGTGCATTGCGATAGACGCAACCGAATGGCCAAACACTTATTATGACTGAAACAGGAAAGTCTAATTAAATGGTACCTAAGTACTATGCCTATGACCAACGACCAATAAGCGGACTCATCTTCATAGCTACCAGAGAATAAATAAATGAAGGGTCCCCGGAAAGAACGTGTCTAGTCAATTAAAATTACAGAAGGAAAAACCACCTTACATTTGATAGAATAAGGTGTGAATTTGCCCTGGTTTTTTAAGCACTGGACATGTTTTTTCCGTGGACCCTTCAAATAGACTACAGTATTTCAAATATTAATAAAATAAATAAGGGCTTGTGCTTCTCACGCGAGGTCCTATAGGGGAGGAGGGGGTCCAAGAAAAATCACGAAAGATCACGATAGGTTTACAAGGAGACTTCACGTGTAGTTTTCGACGATGAACAAACTAAGAAAAAATATTGAGTGGGATGAAAAACTATCGAAAGCCTGCAGAGCATGATGGTAAGAGCTATGCTCTATTTCTGCTCCGCCAGTCACTTGGTATTACACCGACTCTTAAGGGCTTCAGAAACCTGCCATTTGACATGTATTGTCCAAGCCCCAAGGACCAAAGGCCAGTACTGGGAGACCGTGCGCGGACTGTGGCATGTATTTCTGCGCAAAAAAAAAGTGCAATTGCACAGAGCCGTGAACAAGAGGCTCTAGGGGTAGAAGTAGTTCGACCAACACGAATCCTAGATCCCAAAAGGAGGTCCTTTGCGTGATCCGGGAAAACGATGACGCCGAGTGGCAAGATGAAGATGATGTCGAAGAAGTTTCGCCCGCTACATGCATGCTGGTAAAAGTGTGACCTGTTGTGGCGATTGTAACTAACCAGGATAATCCCTGGACCGACGAATAGTTAATAAATAAACCTTAAGATTTTTAACGTATTACAAGTTATTTTCTACCTGTCCTTCAAGTAGCACATATAGTACCTACTAGGAATCACATTACACTCACGTTTAATAGGTACATATTGTAATTGACATTCATGACGGAATTTCGCGAAATTAAAAGAATTCTTAAAATTTAGTTGAATGAGACTGCAGGGGGGGGGGAGTTAGCCAAGAAACTCACCAAACATGTAATCTTGTACACTTGAAAAGTGACAACCCTGACTGAATTATTTAAAAATTCATATCTCGCTAGTCCTGCAATATTTGCATTTGATTTTTTTTTCACGAGTAGAGCATTTTATGTAGTATTCGTTAGTTTTAAAATAAAATGCGACCGTCGAGGGATAATCGAGGAAAAAAATGTTTTTTAATTGTAAGAAAATTTGCGACACCGTCCTCTAGTGTCATCAATTTTAATGTTTGATAAATGATATCGGTGTATTAAAATTACCTTAATATAAACACGTAAAAATGATTTTAAAAAATAGGCATTAAATATGAGTAAATTCACTTTTCAGGTTTCTATGGACTTCTATGGATGTTTATTTCTTTTTTGAAATTATCCAAAACTATGATACATAGACCTACGGGAGTTTCAATGTTCGCTGTTATTTGACATGGCAGATAAATTAAACAATTAATCACACTTTCGCAAAATTGAGGAAAAATTCCACACTGTGGGGTGGAATAAGTTTGAAGTTTAGTATTTTTACGAGAGCAATATACGTGCAATGAAGATGACAAGTCACCTACGACGGTCATTATAAATGCTCCTTCAGAGGTGTCGACCAGTCTAAGCAGTTGTATGTTTCTGTGAACGTCCTTGCAACTATAATTTATACCTTTGTATGTAACGTGCGGTGGCCCTCGAAAGGGTTTCCACGGAAGATCAGCGTCAGGGTACCCAAAAGGTACTCTGACACATGCTGAGTGACGCTATAATTAAGTTTATTTTCTCTGTTTGTTTGTTAGTTTTACTAATGATATACCTTATGTTTTATTTTAGCGTCCTGAATAAATAATATTTCATTTCATATATTTCATTCTACGAACAAATAAAACATGGAAGCCGCACGCCATAGTAAATTGCCTTTCAAAAACAGTCCCGAATTTTAGTTGACAAATGTCACCCCCTCGTTTATCATCACAGCAATGAATTTCAATTTCAACCTATAAAAACATAAACCGCCATTTAAAAATAGTTGTGATTGGTCCATCAAACTTTTGATTGGCTGTATTCTATAAACATTTGTCAAATGTGTTGCGCCGAAATATGCGCGGTGTTAAGAAAAGCGTTTTGTCCTGCCCATCTTGGCACAATTGAACAATTGATTTTGGGGGCATTTTTGAGCTGGTGTTAGACGTCCATGTTGTATATCGTCGCAGGTAGGCATGTACTTACACGGCTCCCACGTCTGCATGAGGGTGTGGCAGCTGAGCGAGCAGCAAGGGTCGGAGTCGATGATGCAGATCATGGACGACTCCTGGCAGCCGAGCTCAGCGTCGAACACCTGCACCCGGGACACGGGGCTGCTACTGCTCAAGTATATAACGGCTTCCATCTTTGTTACTGGTTGCAGGGCTAGGAACTAAAGATGAGGGAGTCAGGCTTCAAGAGTACCAAAACCACAGAATTAGATTTGGATAGAAGAAACAAGTTCATTCATTTGTATAGCGGCCGAGCGTGTCAGATTGTATACTGAAGTTGTCACTTGGGTCAAACTTAAAATCATGCTATGAGTGTTTCTGGTGAACATTTCAAAAGTTAAGGGCTATGAGAGTTATTTTCTTATTAAACCCTTATTGTCATTTAAAGGCACTCCTTTCCTTTTGAATTGTATGATAAAAATCACGACTACACTCCTACCAGTTGTTTACTATTGGCCACAGGAAAGAGGGGCTACAGTTCAGCTGAACACGCACTTTTTCTTTCCTGTGGTCGATAGTTAACAGCCTGTATCATTACTACCTGTCAGTAATGATTTTTATCATACAACGCAATGAAAAAGGAGTATGTCTTAATGAAGATAGGGCTTTCATAAGAAAATCAAGCTTTATAGGTCTTAATTTTTAGATAGTCCACCGGAAAGACTCCGAACATGGGTTTGCGTTTGACCCAACTATAGTTTAAAAAAGCTACTGAGTTATGGTTCAAATCCAAATCAAATATCTTCGATTTGGTATAAATATTATGTTAAGCAGTTTTTAGGGAACAGGTGCATTCCACGAGAATGTCGGGGACGTGACGCCGTTTACGAATACAATTTTTGGTGTAATTTAATTTTATAAGTGGGTGTTTGTATTCATAGAGAATTCTCACACTTTCCATATATTTCTAAGGCAGAGTTGGGCAAAAAGTAATATGATTACTTCTATAAATTACATTTGTATGTGTACTTTGTAATAAATATTACAAAGTACACATACAAAAGTAATCTGAAGGAGTAATCATATTACTTTTTGCCCAACTCTGTTCTAAGGTACCTGTCATAGCCGTCACGTTCCCGACAAAGTACACTTTTCGTGGACTACACCACCAGCTCTCATTAATGTTCAAATTTGGGCAAACCAAAAAGGAGAACACCTATTTTTCTCAACTCTTGCGTGTCCCATTTCCTCTTAACCCTTTGACCGCTTGACGGCGAAGCAGTATGCGAAGCTCAAACGCCACGCGTTCATGATTATTTAAGCAAAATTTAACTTTACGATTTACCACGCAAGTCGCTATTGTATCGGCGACGTTGACGGCTGTAGCCATCGTTGTGTATCAAAACTTTACGGCGTCGACTATTAGCTATCAAAAGGTTACTTTTGACAGCCAATAGCCAGAAAGGCCTACTCAATGAACAACGAAAATAAATATAATCTGTCAGCAAGACAGTTATAGCACTCGATGACCATTAATATTGGCTGCAGGCGCGGTAGACAAGACAACACAGTATACGACTAGGGGTCGGAACTATGGGTGCAAAACTTAACAAAACTCCAACATTGACATTATGGGAACACTTCAGCCAAGAAAAATACGAATATTATTGAAAAATCTGTCTCCAAAATTATTCCCTATCCCGGAATCTTGAACTTACAATGTTTGGATGTGTAGATATGTATATTTTATGGATGTATGTGCTCTTTCATGTCTACTTGACAAGTTTTGTTAAAGTTTTGCACCCATAGTTCCGACCCCTACATACGACCACTTTAGTGGTTCTTGGCGTTCGAAGGGTTAACTTCTACGGTGTGTGTGTGTATACATACCAGATATGAATCTATTTGTGGTCACCACTCGCGGTGGCATGGAGCCATGTCGCCAGCATCACAAACCGCCACTAGTGGTGCTCATTTGACGTTTCTATTAACTACATTGCGGGTTTTTTCTAAAACATTTTATATTTTATTTTATTTTTCTTGATGATACTATGAAAGGGATGACGTTTACCTGACAGTATTCTTTTTAAAGATATACCATAGACTACTATCATTTAGTTGTTGTTTTCAGACTAGATGTTAAGGTGCGACCACAGCGAAACCACTTGGAAACCACCCAACGGTGACGCTACGGAGTCGCTGTGAAGAGTCCTATGCGTACCGTTTTTACTGCGTGCTCCGGACAACGCCGCTTAGAAAAAGTGACCGTACAGAATCGCAGCACGCGTTAAAAACGGTATGTATAGGTATATATATATATATATATATATATTATTTGAAATGGGCTTACTCATGGCTACAGACTAGCCAAGGGCAGAGACGTGGCCTACGATGGAGTGAGTTTGCCCAGAAGGTGCCTAACGATTCTTCTTAGCGATTCCGTACTGTCACCGTAAAGTCATCGCAAAATATAAAAACTCCACGTCAACGCGGCAGTAACTCTAACTCACACTTTCGATAAGTCAACTGGGTTGAGCCACCCAATGGTGACTAATGGACGACGCGGTGTGAACGAGTGGGCAATGCAAATGGTAGTTCGATACACGTAGTCGCCGCGTGGACAACGTGTGGCCAATGTGTGACGAACGTGTCGGGGTTGACCTTTAGTGTACGACGCGTAGCCCACTCGTCATGCACTACATTTATATATTTTTTTGAAATCAAACCTAGACCATATGACATAAGGCTTGTGGCCGTGTGGTGACGGCATTAAGAATACATTTGTTACCACCCCAACTCCTCCTTCGGGTGTCGTAAGAGTCGACTAAGGGATTGAAGTGTCACTGAACATTATTTGACAAAATATTGATGATGGGCAGCAGCGTCATTATAGTTGACACATTACTGCGATCCCCAATCCGCTTGCCCAGCGTGGCGATTATGGGCATTTACCTCCTAATGCGTCTATACGCATAGTTAATAGGAGAGGCCTACGTCCAGCAGTAGACTATCATAGGCTGATGATGATGATTATGACAAAAGGCTTAAATGTCAATATTTGGCATAGAGTCGAGTCGCCATTGAGTTGTTATAATGTGTGAAGACCTTTAAGCAGCAGTTTGGTCGCACCTTTATAACCAAAGAGTAATTAAACTTAGTCTTCCAACTACAAGCAGTTACAGGAGAGCGACCGATACTTCCTTTAGGACTACAGTCATAGAGTAACAGCGCAAATATCAATGTCATACCAACCAATAAACATCTTTCATTTGATCCAGGATACAAAAATGCAATAGAGGCCCAAATTAAACTAGCTTAGTCCTTAGTCCTAAAGTAATTGTAGGTGTTTGTGCTACTTACGGAACTCAAAATGGGAACGTTAAGCGGCAAGACATGTAGCTGTTACTTCGACCCGAGTTCGGGCTCGAACGACAAATTCCTGTACCCGAAGAAAAGGCTGTTGACGCGAGCTATCGAGGGCTTCTATGATCATTGTGCAGCATACAATTTGAGGTACCTATATACACTTAACCAATTCGAATTGGAACCCTAGGCCAAAATAATCACGTCAAAATAACATGCTTTGCCGATGCAGTATATTTAATAATAGCGATTGGCATCTTGGTCAGGTAACCATTTCATAAGTTTAAGAGAGTAAATGTTGAAGATTAAGTTGATTGTCTACCATCATCTACCAATGTGAGTACTATACTCGCTCATCTATAATAAGTTTTCCGTCATTGAAATAAATAGAATAGGGTACCTATATCGTGTATCGTGTTGTTCCGCGTTGAAAGTATCGGAATAAAATCAAATATTTTTTCGGGAAAGTACATAAATTTCGTTTTTTTTTCGGGTTTTTACAGAAATAATCAATGCCACTGTCCCTGTCACTCCTTTCCATCTATTTCAATTGACTTTTCCTTGATGACATCGCGTTCTCCTGTGGCCTATTTCACCATAACTACAAGTGTGACAATTGTAAAATATCACTGTTACTGACGTCACAGCCCTCCGTAGGCTACAGCTACCGCTTACTATCGGACGGTCCATGTGCTTGTTTGTTAAATTATTACTAATAACGTTATCAGATCGCCAAAAGACTACTTTTTATTTTCAGAAACCCGTGACAATTGTCGCAAGGTTAAGTACAATTATCATTCAATCTTGACATGAGGTTCGGCATTTCGCTACAATTGTCGTGTTTTTTGTGACAATTGTAATTTTGCGTCGCAAAAAAGTAGTTATTTACTGCTGATTTATTAAAGTTCCTGCACTACATTTTATGTTGGTGGCAAACAAACGCACGGCCCTTCCGATGGTAAGCGGTAACTCTAGCCTATAGACTATGGTAGCACTTGTAAATGTGGTGAATATTGGGGCCTGGGGCATATTTCTCGAAAGCTTGTAGCTTGTAATACAAGCGGAAGTCCTTATCTAATTAATAGTGTCAAAAAGAGACTTCCACTTGTATTACAAGTTACAAGCTTTTAATTGAGAAATGGGCCCCTGGTATAAATGATAATTAGATCTGATTCACATTGTTTTTGACTTTTCCCTAAAAATCGCCACCAAACCAATTTTTGGTATATCTCTTAATTTTATAACTGGGTGTTTGTATTTATAGAGAATTCTCTCACTTTCCATATATTTCTAAGTGGCTGTCATAGCCGTAACGTTCACGACAAAGTAGACTTTCTTGTGGATTTTTTTTATGTTGGCACAACAAAGTGGCTCCACTCCACCTGATCGTATGTGAAAAGTAGAGCCCAAATCGCGGCGGCAACGAACAGGAGACAATCAGTAACCTGTTAGTTGCCACCGCCTTGCTGGCCCGCTAGCTTATTCACGCTTCGTTTAAAGGGTCCCAACTTATACGTAGGTAAGTGGAAAAACATGTGCTGGTAAAGAATTCCACTTTTTAATAGTCCAGCATATGAAGGAATTACCGATATTCTTAGTACGTGTGGGAATATTTTCCACGGTGAAGGAGTGACACCGCAAACCGGCACGTGTGGTTTTATAACGGAAAGGGGAGGGCGGGATCAGGGAAAATAACTCTTCAGAACACTCATCATTGTACAGGCGAATGCACCTAGTGTTGTTTATTCTCCAGATATATCCCTTACCGGACGGTCACCGACAAGGCTTGCTTCCGCACCGTGGTGAAGGACTGCCTCCTCCTCTTCTGCTTCCTCGTCACCAACTTCATCGTGTTCCTGACGATCCTGAGCAGACTGGCCATGCATGTTGGAAGAATGTGCATGGAGGCTCTTCAGTGGTACAAGGGATTGCCAAGGTATCACCGATTTAAAAAACAGACTTCAACCGAGTTCTCGAAGATTCCATTAGCAGACGCCCGACTTGATGCCAACGGGGCCAAATCGGGGTTATAACCAGTGATCTGTTTTTTAGGATCCCCCTAACGGGATTTCGCGTATAAAAAAATTACTGGTGTGATTATAAATTTTTATTTAACACTATTGTGTTATACACACAATACTTTACGAAACAGAAATATGGCAATATAATTAATGTTTATTTTTCAAGTTAGGTACCTATACTGTATATGAGGCCCGCCGGGGGAATCCAAAAAATCGATCACTGGTTATAACCAGATATCGGACAAATGTGCGTCATTGTTCGCAATAATAAGGATATGACTCCAAAATTGATTAAATAATTAATCATTTAATCATTTTCAAGAAATTACCTATTTGACACCGGTAGCTATGAAAACCTTTGTAAATAATCATCTTAAAGCTTTGACATAAAATTTCTGATAATTATTCGTTTAGTTATTCATTTATTCAACTTTGTAGTCATGTCCAAATTATTGCGAACAATGACGCACATTTTTCCGATCTCTGGTTATATTATAACAGTTCGACTAATAAAAAAAGTATTCAAAACCGGCTCATGATTCTCTGAGATATTGAATAACATACATGGGAGAATCAACTATTATTGTCTGTTATTGCCATGGTTACGGTCACCTGAGTCACTCTGGTTTTATGCAAAATTATGCTACTTAAACAAAGCAAAAATGAATTTTTCTAATGTTATTAATCCCTTTCCTAAATAAGCATCCTACGAACATGGACTACATGCATAATGTATGTATTAAGTTGATTCACCCACATACAAAAAAAATTGTCCTCCTTTAATGAAATCGGTTAAAAAAGTCAGTTGAATTGAGAACCTCCTCCTTTTGAGTCTGTTAAAAACTGAAATGCGTCGCTTTTTACGCGCTTGTGTGTAGCCCAGTTTGACGCGTGGTGACGGCAGTAAGAATCATTTGTCACCACCCCAAATCATCCCGTGTGTGTCGTAAGAGTCGACTAAGGGATTGAAAGTGACACTTCACATCATTTATTTATTGAAGATTGATGATGTGCATTAGCGTCACACTACTGTGATCGCCAATCTGCTACCTACGTGCAAATATATATATTTTTTTTATAAAATACGGTTAATGATAAAAGTTTGTATATGTAATAAATTACCAAAGTGTCGTACAAGTTATGCACTCAAATACACTTTGTTTCCAGGTCTGACTCCAAGTCCAAAAAGACAAAACTTGGTACCTGCCCTGAACCCCAATTATGCTGCCCCAACATACCGAGATAAACCACGATAGACCATTTTGTATTCCTAGGAATATATCGTCAATACTTAAAAAAACTCCAGGGTCAATCAGTTTTTTATGTTATTGTTATTACTTATTCTGTCACGTCACCCTAAAGTTGCATAATTTGCTAGAAGAAGGTATGCTACAAGCTGTATCATGATTAGTTGGTGTCACTAGCGTTGAAAATGTCGGAAAAAAATGTTTTTTTCGGGAATGTATGAAAACTTCGTTTTTTTCCTTTTTTTTTCAGTAACAATCAATGTCACTGTCACTGTCACTCCTTGCCATCCGTTTTAATTGACTTTTCCTCGGTGACATCGCGTTCTCCTGGTATAAGTGAAAATTAGACCTAATTTACGGTTTAGAGTTGTAAAATTAAAGTGGAATATTTCATTGTTTTTTTTCGAAAAAATCAGGAAAACCCGAGCTGTTTGGAAAGAAACGGGATTTCATCCGGAAATTTTCAACGCTAAGTGTCACCTAGAAAAGGCTACGCAACTGTCAAAAAATTTAAATATTTTTTATGTTATAAAATTGTGATTTTGGATTGAGGAGCACGTAGCCATACCAACGAGTGACATAAAAAAGTGATTGATCCATCTACAGATTGTTGAAAGAGCACATCTAGTGTTTGACAGCAACGCGCAGCCTTCTCGCTGTCCCTTTTCGATTATATAGATTAGAAAGAAACAGCAACAAAAAACCGCGTGTTATTGACAGACACAAGAATTTCTAGCCCCCGAGATCGTACAGGTCAATTCATTGTTCACAGCGGCTCAATGTAGACCAACCTAAGGGGCTATGCAGTGGAGCGAGATTGCGAGATTGCTTTCTCCTTTAACTACCTAATGACTAGGGGTCGGAACTATGGGTGCAAAACTTTATCAAAACTTGTCAAGTGGACATGAAAGAGCACATACATCTATAAAATATACATATCTAAGTACACAACCAAACATTGTACCTACCTATATATACAGGGTGTCCCACGGCGATGCCACATGGAGGAAAAGTACCTTAAATATCATAGATAACGTATTTTGCTGAAAGAAGACATTATTTTATATTTTTTAAAATGTAGTAATTCTGCATTCAAAGTTTTTCAAAAAAATACTTGCTTCACCCGGAAATCGAACCGACTACAATTTTTTTTCTAATTTTGAACCAAACTTTTTTGGTTATTCTTTTAGTTTTAGATACTATGTTTTTTAAGGAAAATTGTTATTTTTTATCCATTCTTTCGAATGACAGAATAAAATTACGAAATTTTTTTTTTTGTTTTAAAGTAGGTTCGATGCCTAGAAAAAGCAAAATTTTTTTGGATTTTTTTAATGCAGTATTATTTAATTTTCAAAATAAAATAAATCTTCTTTCAGCAAAATACGCTATCTATGATATTTAAGGTATACTTTCCCTCCATGTGGCATCGCCGTGCGACGCCCTGTATATATAGGGAATACATTTGGGTACAGATTTTTCAATAATATTCGTATTTTTCTTGGCTAAAGTGTTCCCATGTGTCAATTTTGAAGTTTTGTTAAAGTTTTGCAACCCATAGTTCCGACCTCTAAATGACGCGACACTTTAAATTGGCCTAAGTACCTAAACCGAAGACCGAAGACCGAGTGGCCGAGGGGTACAGGCTGAGTACGTGGGTTCGATCCCCACCTCGGACATAGGTGATCTTGGTCGTTTTTCTTTGGTATATGACATCTGTACCTACATTGGATTGTGAACAGACCCATAAAAGTTGGCATGAATGGATCGAAGAGTGGCAGAAAGTATGTATGGATGTCAAAATGGCTGCTGATATAGGTTGGTACCTATGACAGCGCATGCAGGTATACACAATGATGTCATTTTTCATTTATTCCATTCGTGCCAGATTTTGTGAATCAACCTGTAGATAAGTTACCTGGGTAGGGTGGACTTTTTTTGTCTGTTATTGCCATGGTTACTGTCGCCTGAGTCACGCTGGTTTTGGAGCATTCCATGAAAACGTGTCGTAAGCGACACTGTCTTTTCAATACTTTTGAAAAATTAAATTAGTTAGCCGAGTTACAGTATAATAATAACATATCAAGGCGTTAAGATCGACAGTATTTTTCCTACCAGCTAGCATATTTTATTAGGGTAGCTACCATAGCGACACGTAAGCGACAAAAAGTAGATGTTTTCATGGAATGCTCCTATTATGCAAAATTATGCTACTTAAACTAAGCAAACATGCATTTTCTTGGTATTCATAAAATAAGCCCTTCCCTTAATGGACCACCTACAAACATGGACTGCATGCATGTTTGCGTAATTCAAGTAACATAATTTTTCCAAGAACCAGCGTGACTCAGGTGACCGTAATCATGGCAATAACAGAGAAAAAAAAAAATTGAGTCGCCCCGGTACATTTCTAACGTATATTCACGGAAACATCAGAATTTATATTTCTTTATTCAGTCCAACCAGCAATGTGATAAGTTGGTAAATTAAAGGAATACTAAAAAAAATTGAAAATTTTAAACGTGTAAGTCGACGTCGTAGCAAATTTGGCAGTAAAAACACGAAATTCAAACGTTACTTACGTCAATTCGCAAAAATTACAATTACCTATCAAATTTGCTGTCTATCGAACGTGACATTATTCAAAAATTACATAAAAATATTAAAACTACGATTAACTAATAGTAATAAAATAACAACTTAAATATATCAATCGTCAGTAGAATGTAACAAAACTGTAAACACATTTAAAATATTATCGAACTGGGTTACTCAAGTATTTAAGTCTATGATTGCTCGACATGTATCAACCCATTAAGAGGGTCCTCGTCCGGAGCACCCCCGGCCATAGCCCGACACGTACTGACTTAAATACGTGAGTAACACGGTTCGATAATATTTTTATGTTTGAGTCTCACTTTAATTATAATTCTAAAATTGTAAACATGTTTGGTTGATTTTCCATAGCATTTCACATCTTTGATAAAATTGTGTCGTGAAACACGTTCACAGATATATTTTTACGTTAATATTAATAATTTGAACTCAAGGCTTAAGATTTTAAATTCGTAATAAAACCAAGATTGTGTTCTAAAAGTGCGTGATTATGGAATAATGCAAGTTTTTAGGTTTGCTTTCATTTTTTTAGATTGTCTGACGGTTGGTATAGCTGCATGCACCTTTACATATACTCGTATATGTAAAGGTGCATGCAGACCAAAAGAGCATTCGCTATTATATCCCCCTACTCTACTCTACGAATTTCGTTACACGAAACGTGATTCGTTGATTTAGTAGAGTGGGGGATAGAACAGCGAATGCTCTTCTGGTCTGCATGCACCTTTAAGTACAGTGTTTCTAGAATAAGATTATTTACACTTTTAAAATGGATTAACACCCCCCATGTTAATCCATTTTAAAAGTGTAAATAATCTTACCCAGTGTTTGATTCTTTGTATTGTGTCTGAGATTTTTTTAAGTAATGATGATAGGGTACGAAAACTACCTATGGAAATATCTTGTTTTAAAACGAGTTTATTTGTACCCGAATGTTATACAGCGAATAAGTGCCTAAATAAAAAATATAAAGTTATTTTGGTGATTTATGTTCTCATTTACAGTAGGGCAATTAGGTAAATTAATTCAACTATTTATTATCCATAAACAGATATATTTTATCTAATAAAAACGTTTTCATCACACTTGCTGTCTAAGCGCGCCATTTTTTGCGTGCGTAGCGGGACTCGGGAGTAATAGAAAAGTGAAATTCCTTAGGGAGTAATAGAAATGTCCGTACGTCATTTAATAACATAGTATGCATCACGGTCGGTAAGCGGAATAAGTACCTACTAACTCGAGTCATAAAAGCCCTCCGCCTAACGGCGTCGGGCTTCTAACACTCTCGTTAGTAATTCCGTACTTACCTCCCTTGATGCACAACGTACTAATAATTTACCGGTACACGCTGAATCGCGATTGACAATTTATCTAATAGGGTTTGTATTGTAAAAAGATCTTACGTATTGGGTACTGTGTTTTAGAACATTGTTTTATTTATCGAAAGCAACACTGCTTTCGATAAATAAAACAATGTTCTACATTCCAGATATCAGAAATAAATTTCAATAAGTCGCATTTACCTTATAGTTGCATTTGGCCCACATAAATTGATATTTATTACATTTAACGTTTTAAATAGCATAAAATATAGCCGTTATAATTTCTTAAAAACACCTTAAAAATTAGAAAAAGCAACAAATAATACAAAAAAGCATAAAATACTTGACTATTTCTAAGTAACTTGTGGGGCATTCAATTGTTTATCGAGTTAGAAAAACGTACTACTGTTTACGACTTATATTTCACCCTGTATAGTATATCAGGCAAATTCGGTCATGAATTCACAAACTAGCTATAAAAACTTATTATGTAAGAATATGTTCATGAGTTCATGACCTAACAATAAATTAAATTAAATTCTAATTTTCTATGGCAAGCCAGCTCTTCGCGCCGAAGTTTCTTGAATGTTCCTTTGTCGATAGAGTAAGTATATTTTATTCAGTGATGGTAAAACATGCCCTTAGTCTGGCAAACCGATTATGAATAAAATGGCGATCTATTCAAATTATCTACAGGCGCTGGTTCAAACTTGCATTCCTTCACAGTTTAAACCTGTTTTCTAATACGCCGCCTTTTCTTAGGGTGCGGCTCCACATACGCGGAGCGGAGCGGAGCTGTGGGAGCTCGGCTAATGAGACCGCATCAGTGTTTCGAATTTTGAATTTTAAGAATGTAATTGGTCAATTTTGCACAGCTCCGCTCCGCTCCGCGTCAGTCGAGCCGCACCCTTATGGTCAATTACTTAGTTTGCCATACAATACATTTATTTATAAAATTAAATGATATTCAGCACCGGTACTCCAACTCGTAATTTCGATAAGTCCAATACAGAAAAAAATAGTTTCAGCGGCCCAGCTGCGGACTTCGAAATCTGCAAATGTCGGCGATTTGTCTTTGTCACTCTAATGACGCCTTCGTTGAAGTGAAAGAGACATAATTTACGAACTGCGGTGTTTGCGGTAGCCAGAATTGGATTTACCCGCGTTGACATCTACGAGACGATCTTATTTGAATCTCGAATTCCTGTTGACATTATGGTTGACTGCCGCTCTATCCATGAACAAGTATTTGGACTTCATGTTCTTCAAGTCCCCCTCCCTTTCCAACGGCTTCCTCTCTTTCTTCGGCCTGACTTTAATCGGCACCCCCCACACGTCTATAACTGATCGAATCTCATCGTTGGCATCCGCGTGTAAGATGAGAAGAACGGATGCAGAGTCGACGCCTCCCCTCTTTAAGGTCGCAGAGGCCCCACAGGTCTTCTGAGCTACATTGTCGACGTGGATGTACGTGATGATGTGTCCTGGGAAGGTGTTTTCGTAGACATAAACCTGGCCTTCTATTAAGGAGACGGGGTTGTTTTCGATGGTGGCAGTATCAAGGTGGCGTAGATGGCCGTTCCATTGGCCAAGCTCGAATGGTGCTTTGGCCTTGCCGCAGTTCTTGGCGATGGCTGCGAAGACTTGCAGCAACAGGATTAACGTGACTATAGCCATCGGAGGGCATGAACGGACTGCAGGTGCGAACAATTGAACGATAAGGTGTGATGCGTTTACGTAAGTTCTATTGTTGTGTTTCATTCAACAAGTTTGCGATCGGTAGTGAAGATAAGTATTCAGCCTATTGCTAATTGTCCTATTTTTAATCTTGTACGAATTTTAGAGATCACGTTGATGAAATTTTTCTACTGGGACCGACATTCGAATAGCAAAAAAGTGCTGTTCCGTACATTTCTGCCTATTTATGCTTATATCTCAGGGTTGGTATGGAAAAAAAGATTTTTTCGCGATACGGATGTCGATAATAGCAGTGATCGGTTTTTTGGGTTCCCCCTAGCGGCATTTCGTGTATAAAAAAATTACGGCTGTGACTATAAAATTTTATTTATCACTATTGTACTCGTATCATACATACAAGAGCGTACTTTATGATTATGAAACAGAAATAGGGCAATATAATTAAAGTTTATTATTCAAGAAGACCACGTACCGGAAGGCGTAGCGTGGGTAGGCCCCCCACAAGGTGGACCGATGACCTGGTGAAGGTCGCAGGAGTCCGCTGGATGCGGGTGGCGCAGGACCGGTCATTGTGGCAATCTTTGGGGGAGGCCTATGTTCAGCAGTAGACGTCTTTCGGCTGATAAGATGAAGATGAAGATTCAAGAAGACACTATAGGAGACCCGCCGGGAGAAGTCAAAAAACCGTTCACTGATAATAAGGTTCATCAATATTCCCACAAAATTAGCCCTGCAAAATTTGTCCAGTGTATGAAAAATTAGCCTGTCTATATGTCCTGACCTGATTTGATTGCTTTGTTTGGAATGTATGTACAGCCAACATCAGATACATCGTAGAGTCCGGAGCGCTCCAAAAGATCTGTACACATACCTATTTATGAACTCGACTGTACCTACCTGGCTCGTTTGGGCATCAACTGAATCAAATGTAAAAAATAAACACCTATTGTTTTTGTGAGGCCAATCGAGAGTATGCACCTAAATAAATAATAGATCTAAAGTACGAGTAACATAGTATCCTTATCTTAAACGAAAGGAATAGTGTCAAATTACTAGATAAATTATTAAAATTGCAAAAAACATATTTCTTATTATGCATAATTATTTCGAAAATAGCTACTTGTCAGACAAAATCTATGAATGTAAAGGTGGGTCCACACTTGTGACATTTTGCCGAACATTATTCCGTGACCGTAACAGTAACACGTGTCAGTACCGTTAATGTGGACGTATTTTGTACGCGAACAATTTGTTACAAGTTGCAGTACGGCACAATCCATTCCGAACCATTTTGACACAGACCATGTATGACCAGTCTGCAGGACAATGTATGGAGTTACGATCTACTAACCGGGCCCAGTGTGGACGCTGGTCTGTGTACTGTCACGCATCGAAGTCACGTGTTACGGGCCGATCCATCTCGAGTCGGTTTTCTTCAAAGCATGTTCGCTATTTTCCCCGACCTGTGACGTGACCACGACACGTCCACATTTGCATTTATGACACGCGTACAAGTACGCCAGATGACACAGACACAGCCATGGGCTAGGAATGGATCACGTCGTGACCTGTCCGGCGGTACGTCCCCCGCCCGCACCTTGCCGCCGCCTCGGTAATCCATCATTCACGGAATGCACGCATAACTATAAACATCGTTTTTGTTTTTGTTTACTTAATTTTGTACCGATGTCGTGCCACGCAGTTTGGTTCGCCAACGTGCGTCTACACTTGTGACATTTCATCGTACACGATGTGTAACCGTGTCAGCACGATCACGGAGCGTCCACATTGAGCGTAACATGTTCTGTTGCAATGTCACGTAGTCCGGTCCGTCGTATTGTTACAAGTGTGGACCCACCTTAAGATAGTATTACTCCCTATTAAAAATAAAATAAATTCTCTTTGTACCAAAACAGCCTATCAACATGTTTACAGTAGGTAGTTTCCCTTTATGCCCATAATCTTGGGGCGTAGGTAAGCGACGACTATGGGGTGTACTTCGGTCAATCACGTTTTTCTTGTCTCGTTGCTAAGGTTACGTTATCCCAGGATAACGGAACGTAACCTTACTGTGATTATATGGGTGACCCAGGTTACCCATATAATCACAGTTTTATATTATAACATTCAAATTAACAACATTTTGGTTGTTTTATTGACATGGTCATTCCATTGTGGGTCAAAGCGCATTGGATAACTTCTTGTAGTCTAGGAGACTTTGCAATTTTTGTCCCCTGGGTGACTTGAAATAACAACAAAAAAAAACGTGATAAACGAAAATAGTAATCTTGGTGATACTTAACTTAAAGAAACACAGTTTTATTTTAAATAGTTTATTACAAGTAAACAGTAGGTAAGAAAAACTTACAAAGTAAGGGTACAGTCGTGCTCAATAACATGTATACAACCCAATGTTCATAACAAAGTTTCCATAACCAGAATTACGTACAATATTTATCTTATTGGTTACTCTGATTTCATATTTAACGGGTAATTTAATAGCTAATGAAACAAAAGTTATACAAATATTAGGAACACCTTTATTGGGGAAATGTTTACAAAATAATTGTTTAATTACTTCAGTGGTGTACTAAAACGTACTGTCAAAGTCTGTATTGAATATTTGTATAAATGACTGTACAGCCAAATATATATACACGCGCAAAGTGTATAAAATATGACAACACGGCGTTATTTTAATAGTATTAGAGTTGTGCATACATACATTTAACTCTTTGCGTTCAATCATCATTCAAAAGTGCCATTTTGTTTAATTTACTCATTTTCTAGTCATACTCGAATATGAGAAAAATGGTAGGTACATATGTATTTCCCGCATTCCGTTGTCATTTTACAAAAAATATACATTATAAAAGAAAATATTATTTGGGTGAATCAACTCTTTTCTGTATGTTATTGCCATGGTTACGGTCGCTTAAGGCACGCTGGTTTTATGCAAAATTATGCTACTTAATTTATGGAAACATGCATGTAGTCCATGTTTGCAGATGGTCTATTAAGGAACGGGCTTATCAACACCAGAAAAATGCATGTTTGCATAGTTTTGGAAAACACTAGCGTGACTCAGGCGACCGTAACCATGGCAATAACAGACAAGAAAAAGTTGATTCACCCATAAGACATATATTGATAAGCAATCTAGTTGAGGGAGGTTTATGAATATTTATTTTCACTCAAATATCACCTAGGAGACGAACCCTTTTGTGATATTGATATGTATTATCAATTATATATTAAATAATTGAAGACGCCATATTAACAAGGTAGTTCATGGGTATTTTCTTATACATAGTATGACTGGTGTGTCAGGAGTCAGAACCATGTTCGAAACTTAAGGGTTCCCAAGAGGTCCAACATTTGAAACTTATTTGTGAGGTCGATATTTCTTTTCATATACAAAAATATAGATAATTAAAATAAGGCAACGTTAACTTTCTGTATATGTATGGCTATGACAACTCACAAAACTATATGAGAAATACTCGCATGTCAAGAATGATAAATTTTTCATATTTCATTTGATTAATCGGCAATTAGAGTATATTAGCTATTAGGGTGCCACACTATCTGTCGACATCCAACCTTAACCGACCGAAGTTAGCTCATAACGTCAATTATGTATTGACATAAAATATTATGATATTTATGATATTGCTTATCAAGCGAGTTCATTACAGTATTCATTATGATCAGTATACTTTATAATTGGAGTAGGTTATATAACTTATAATTAGAACTATGTCGATGGGTATACATAAAAAATATATCTTAACACTATGCGATAAAACTATAAATTGGTGTTGTAAAATATTGTCAATATTTACTCAGATAGGTACTTTTATTGCTTCAAACGCGTGCCAGTCTGGTCTATGCTAGGTTATATTTCTGTGGCCCTATTGAAAACGGTATTTGGGTGAATCAACTTTTTTCTGTCTATTATTGCTATGATTACGGTCGCCCGGGTCACGCTCAAAATTATGCTTATTAATTTATGCAAACATGCATAAAGTCCATGTTTGTAGATGGCCTATCAAGAAAGGGGTTTATTAACACCAGATGCTTAATTAATACTTAAACTATGCAAATATGCATAGTCTAGAACAGCGAATGCTCTTTTGGTTTAAACGCACCTTAAATGAATTATTTTTCTTATTATTTCGTTATTATTAAGTATTATTGAACTTTTCCGTGAAATGGTAATTTACAAACCGCAAGAAAAACGTTGATTCAGCCATTGAACAATGACAGGTGTTACGCCCGCGATAAAATCACGATAATGTCGCATTTTGGTAAACGTGCAGCGGATTTAAAATCAGGCCTAATTTATTAAAATATTTAGGTACTAATGTCACTGGATGTCAGCAAATACAAAACGTAAGTATCTATGAAATTGTGACGATAAGGTTTCGGGTTATATTTCATTACAATTACGCACGCAATTTATAATGTAGATGACCCATGTACATCTCAACTAAAGCCTGATTTTAAATATAAATTAATAAATAAAGTCCGGCTTTAAATATCAAATTCGTACAAATATGTACTTTTAGGTTCTAAAAGATATTCACGCCCAA
>JALPQI010010474.1:0-51199 GCA_025490895.1 Thaumatotibia leucotreta
AAAAATATACGAGTACGGCCGTTAATTTTTATTACTTTTACGTAAATAAAGGCCAAGCCATATACGTACCCAATGCAAATGTGACATCTTATGTCCACAGCATATTTATTTTTTATTTATTTATTTAATACAAAAGACCCGTTACAAAAATCATAATTTAAATCTACGCCAAACAGGATAGCAGTATGTAGGCGAAAAAGAGATACTCTTTTTACATATTTTTTAGTATCAACATTTTCGGTTTATAAATTTTAAGTTAATGGATTAATTTAAAAATACGGTGTTTGTAAATTACATACAATATTGAGCAGTACATAAAGAGTACAAATCATTTAAAAATATTGGGCCATTTCGAGGCTTTCTAAAATACCGGTCCTGGTCCCCTGTTTGTAACATTTTACCAACGTATGTTTGTATGCAGCATTAATGTCTTAACTATTTTAACCGGCTAAACTTCAAAAGACGCGAGGCAACAACTAAACAGCTATGCTATTCTCTTATTCACACATTCGACGCTGCGTTCGTCAACGAGCTCGACGTCGAGACAGCCTTGTCTAAAATCCTAGCTGTTTGATTTGACATTAGGAATCGAGGCTGTGAGCGAGGTTGTGGGCGAGTTCGTCGCTGTTTTTGGTTAGAGAATACAAAGTTCGTACATTAAACGTCAAACTCCCGACGCAGTGTAGTTTCAACTCACGCCGCATTCGTCGCCGAGCACTAGTGTCGTTTAAAGTACATTAGAGAATACCAGTTTTAGGCTCGACGCTGCCGCAGCGCTGACACAGCGCTGACAGCAAGGCGGTTTCCTTAGTGAATAACACTGCTGTGTGGCTTGTGCTTAAAGTGTGATCCGTGTAAACTGCCCATAATAATTTCACTACTATTTATATGTTCTACAATAATGGATATGTTACAAAGCACGCTAGACGCAAATTCCCACCAAAACCCACCCAAACGAACCCGTATATCAAACAAACACGTTTAACACGTGCGACGTCGATTTATCACAATCCCCAACCATGTGGGCAATGGTCACGCAAGCACGCGACGGGTTGAAAAGTCGTGTAGGTTAAATGTTAAGTTGCGGCGATCAAACATTGTCGACGATTGTTACTACAAGGACATTTCCTAGCTTTAAAAATAAACCGTCATAACTCAAAATTGACAAAAATTTAGTTAATGTATTAAAATACAATATTTTCGATAGCTTTACCCGGTCTCATTCTCAGACCCGCCAGAATAGCGTTACAGAGAGAGATGGCATGAGTTGTAACAATTTGTGTTAAACAGGCAAACTTCAATTATGACCCAATACATGAATAGGAAGGATGCTGATGATGAGAGACATTTCGATATATCGCCTTACTGTATAAAAAATGAGTTAAGGTTATTTTAGAGTTCGTATAAAAAAATTTGACAATCCGAAGTTAACGCGTTGTATGATACAATATTCATTGAAACTAAATGATACATTTCAGATTATTTCGTTTTGACAGTTATAACCGCCATTTTTTTTATTTGGGTCATTGTATTAAGCTAATTAAAAATATATATTTTATCAAAAAACGGCATATTTCTGTAAGGGTTTTTTCTAAGCTCAATTTATTATATTTATCACAGTGATTTTGCTTTAGTTTGAACGTAATATCCAAATAGACACTATGAACAATGCAATTAACCCTTAACTTGGCAGTGTATCTTACAACATACATACTTTTTGACCCACTTTTTGTATTTTTTTTAAGACAGAATTTTTTGCTCTACGCAGCGCCGAGGAGGCTAGAACACACACTTTTTTAAAATTCTGCCAAGTTTAGGGTTAAAATAATATTATAACAAATTAACACAATGTAGCACAAAAAAAACTGTAAAAAATAAAATAAAACTATGAAAACGGATAAACTCGCGTATATTAACTAATTTTAACTTCATTCCGACGTTTCGAACACTTTACAGGGTTCGTGGTCTGCGGATGACGATAGGTTAGTCATCCGCAGACCACGTCTACATAGTTAATATACGCGAGTTTATCCGTTTTCATAGTTTTATTTCATGAGTAATCCTCGCGGTAACCGAAAAAAATATTATGTAATAAATAAATTGAAACTTGATTTCCTTAAATTCACGTTTTTTGAGTTATGACGGTTTATTTTTAAAGCTGCGATTTATTCCGAATTTTTATTTTTACTGATGGTTCTCGTGCAGGGTCTGCCCGGATAGCTACCAACGTCTTGCCCGTTAACCTGCCGCTAACTAGCTGTGTTTGCACTGCTGTTTCGGTTTGGGGGTAAGATAGCCGGTGTAATTAGTGTAATTACTGGCATAGATAGAGGAAATCCATCTAAGTCCTCAGGGTAGGCAGCGCATAAGCGATTTTCCGATCGTTATGTCCATGGGCCTCAGTTCCTGCTTTCCATCAGGTGGGCTGAGAGCTCAGTTGCTACTTCTTCACATACAAAAAAAGAATTTGTATAAGCTAATGAAAGTAGCCGCGTGAAGGTACCTACATTTCGCTGCCCCAATATTTATTTATCAACTACCTAAGCACTACGTTAATTTGTTAAAAAATATTTAATGTTACTATATGAAAGAGGTACCACAGATTATTCTGTACACGTAAAAAATCACAAACCTTGATAATATTTCACATAAATTCAAATAAAACAAGCAAATGTCAATAAAACAGCATTTAAACCCAAAAACTTTCCCAATCAGAATCGCGCTTTGTTAACAAAACACTCGTTACTAACATGATTTCGTGCGATTTCAGAATTACATACACATTATACATACAGGCTGTTGGGTAAGTGGTAAGCTGAGGCAAAACTATGCCGTATAACTTGCCGTAAAAGTTAATGGATTTTGCATGCATTATTCATTGCTAATTAATATTTTTATTACATGGAAGGACAGTGGCCTAGTTCACCATAATTACAAGTCTGACAATTGTAAAATATCACTGTTACTGACGTCACAGGCCTCTGTAGGCTACGTCTACCGCTTACTACCGAATAGTCCTGTACTTGTTTTCCACCAACATAAGATTATTACCTATTAATAACGTTATTACATCGTTAATAAACTACTTTTTATTTTCCGAAACCCGCGACAATTGTAGCAAGGTTTAGTACAATTTTCATGGAATCTGGGCATGAGGTTCGGCTTATGTCGGAATTTCGATACAATTGTCGTGTTTTTGTGACAATTGTAATTTTGCTTCGCCAAAATTTAGTTATTTACTGCTCCTTTATTAAAGTTCCTGCACTACATTTTATGTTCTTGGCAAACTAACGCACGGTCCTTCTGATGGTAAGCGGTAACTGTAGCCTACAGACGCCCCCACTTGGAGAAATACTAAATTAAAAATTGTAGCACTTGTCAACATGGTGAAATTGGGGCAAGTCGAATAATTCATCATCATTTTAGCCATAAGACGTCCACTGCTATAGGTCTCGACACGAGAGTTGAGGTGAATGATTACACACATCCAAATGAAGTACTAATTGCAAATCAGTGAACGAATGAATGAGTTGCGTCAAAATATTGAAGCAAATCCCTTGAACAAACTTTTTGGTCAGTCTTACAGTTTCATCATCATCATTATCATCAGCCAATTGACGTCCACTGCTGGACATAGGCCTCCCCCAGAGAGTTCCACAAAGATCGGTCGTGAGCTGTCCGCATCCATTGGACATCCGCAACGTTTACCAGGTCGTCGCTCTTACAGTTTATTTTATTTTATTTATTTAGGATTACCAACAGATAATACACCATACATGCTCTTAAATCTAGTTACAAAAGTCTTAACTGATGCTTATCTAATTATAGGTAACCACAATTTACAAATTACTTACAACTTACAGTTGCAATTGGATTTGCTGTCAGTACGAAAAAAGAACACTAATTTCAAATTCCCCGTGTGTTTACATGACATGTTGATGTGTGCGTGGCCTCAACTCTCGTGTCGATACCTATACAGGGCGTCCCAAAGTTAAGGAACATGAAGGGGAAGTACCTTAAATATCGTAGATAGTGTATTTAGCTCAAATAAGACTTAATGTTATTTTTAAAATTTAGTAATAGTGCATTCAAAGTTTTTCAAAAAATTACTTGCTTCACCCGGAAATCGAACCAACTACATTTTTTTTTTAATTTTGAACCAAACTTGTTTGGTTATTCTTTTGGTTTTAGATACTATGTTTCTTATGAAAAATTGTTATTTTTTATCCATTCTTTCGAACGACATCATAAAATTACGAAAAAAAATATTTGATATAATTTATTTAATGAAATAAAGTCTTTTTTCAGCAAAATATCCTATCTACGATATTTAAGGTAGGTACTTCCCCTTCATGTCCCATAACTTTGGGACGCCCTGTATACATAGGCCTCCACTTACACCGGTTGGAAGCGATCTGCATCCAGCGTCTCCCGGCGATCTTCATTCGTCTGTCCATCTTGTGGGTGGACGTCCAACACTGCGTTTGCCAAACCGTGGTCTCCACTCGAGCACTTTTCGACCCCTGCGGCCATCTGCTCGTGCAATGTGGCCTGCCTATTGCCACTTCAGCTTGCTAATCCGGAGGGCTATGTCGGTGAATTTTGTCCGTCTACGGATCTCCTCATTTCACTAATGCGAGAAGTGGTTAATTTGAAATAAGAGAAAATTACGTAACACGTGCGAAAAGGGAATTCATAGCTCGTTTAAGATTTAGAACATTCCCTTCGGTCGTGCTTTAATTTATCACCACTCGTTGCGAACTTCATGTTTTCACAATTGTATCTTAATGAACTATTTTAACACCTAAAAATACATTAATTTATCAACATAAATGCAAAAGGGCAGTTTATAATATACTAAACTCGTATGAATTTTTAATGCCGTCCTTATGAATCATCATGTATAAACACAATGTATATTATTTTGTTAAGTTTGTTTTACCGAAATTTGCTGCCAATTCGAAACGGTTTATGTTGCAAATAAGCCCCGTGTGTGATTTGCACAAGCTAAAATGAACGGTAATTGTTTCGATTTTGGGTGATTCTTAAAAAAAGTTCAGCAAAAGAAAATAAAAAAGTTTTTTTTCTTTACTGTTTTTCGCAATGTACATCGAAAGTATATACCAAAAGCATATTTTTGATGAATGTGGACAAGCTTAATACCATTGGAAAAGGCAAAAAAAATTGCATGTAAACACGGTTGTGACAATGTATGACACGGACGTGACATATTTGCAATAAATGTTAAAATTGATGTGTTTAAATTCGTAATATCATAATTTATTATGATTTATCAATAAAATATACCAAAAGCATATTCTTGATGAATCTGGATAAGCTTAATACCATTCGAAAAGGCAAAAAAAACATGTAAACACGGTTGTGACAATGTATGACACGGACGTGACTTTTTCCAATAAATGTTAAAATAAAATTGATGTTATTAAATTCGTAATATCATTATTTATTATGATTAAGCAATAAAATAAAGCAACGAAATGAATTCTTTAACAGTATTTATTTGTATTTTTCTTCAAGACAGTAAATAATTATTTAGATATCCCTTTTAAAAAGTTCCTTCTGAAAAGTTTCTGGTCTGACAATGGAGAATAACTTTTTAAAAAAACCTCCTTGGTACTACAACCTTACTTTTTTCTGATGTTAAATGTCAAAATTGGCGCCATTTTATCGATAAGTTTTTTATAATTACTAATTTCCTGAAACAATACCTACAACATTTCTAATATGCCAGATACAAATCTTGGCTCGGTGGACAGAGATTTTCAAGAACGAAGGGGTAATTGGGGCCTATTTTGAAGAGCAAGACGGCAACTACTACTTGACCTTGTTAACAACACTTGTTGGACAATTGTATAGCCTTACAAGTTACAAGGAGCCTATGTTGAAAAGTAAATAAAAAATATAACACAAAACGACTTGTTTCTATGTCATATGTCAGGCCAGAAACTTTTCAAATCCATGGGAAAATGGACAAAATAAAAATGCTCAATAAATAGTGTATACTAAATATTCTAAATCATCTATAATAACAGTTTAAATCCGTAGATTATCTAAATGAAACGAAAATGTCACGACCACGTGTTATATATGTCACAACCACGTACTCAATAAGTCCATGGCCGTGACGTTTTTTTCATATCGTGGTTGTGACAATTTGAGACGTGTTCGATATAACCTAAAAGCTAGCCATGATCTCACAAATCTTAATTAATTATCAGGAACTACACTGTGTGAGGTACATGTTATGTTTCAAACAATAGTGTGACATTGTTACTTACGTTTAAAAGCCAAACACGGCGTTGACTTGTTAAGGTTGTCCCTTTTTATAAAAAAATACGGAGAAATTTTTCTTGAGACACACGCAACGTTTAGTTATTTGCAAATTTGACAACAACACAATATTGCTGTTCTAAAAAAACATAAAAAGGGTTGCCAATATTAAAGACACTTTTTTACAGAGATCCGTATTTTTATAGTAACGTTAACGGTCGTGACACAAAAACTACTCACATATTTTATTCTGATGTAAATCATAAATAGTAATGGTTATTAAGATTTCTATAGTATTATCTTATAAATCAAACATTAATCTTGCATAAACGCTGTAATATTTTGCGTGAGAATTTGACCATTCACCAGAAAAAAATATTATATTTTCGGATTCGGCAATCTCACACAACACGGTCCGTGACATTTTGGGGTTAGAATTTTTTTTTTATAGCTGGCTAATAACTTTATGGCAAAAATGATGCTCTGACATGATATTAGTGGTAATTTACTACGTGAATTAATACACACTTTATATATTTTCCCACAAAATATATTCGATTCTTACATATCACAGAAAAAAATGTAAGAATAAGAATCACCCTTTTGAGGTTTTTACTGCTGCCTTTCATGGGATATTTTTTGAAGTTAGTATATTAGGATTTTAATGTGATTTTTGAATGTTGGTGTCGCCGTAGAGGATGTAGGCTGAAACTTATTTAAGAAATATTTAGCCTATCGACAGTTTAATGATTAAAAAAGGTCAAATGTGTTGTTATAAGATTCTGAGGATTTTTTGTTTTTTGGCGGCCTCCATCTCTTATCAAGTTATAATTATAGTTTCCTAATATTTACAACTCATTTTGCTGTACTAAAATCATTTTGTATTCTGTTTTGATGTCCTAAGCCTGTTTACAATCCTTTTTATACAACTTAAAAAAATAATCAAAAAATACTCTTGTAAAATAAAAACGGTCGGTGATTTTTAAACCTATTACGTTGTCACTATTTTGATAACATATTATTAGCCGTTTTTAATCAAAGCTAGCCATATAATTTGGGGACTCGAGTGTTGGAATCAACACGTCATTATTTCTTTTAAAAAACACGATAAGTCGCAGGTAAATTTAAATGTGAAACAAAAGCAAAGCGGCAGTTCAGAATCCCTAAGGCTGCCCCCAGGTTTTTAAATGTGACTACATTTAAAAACCTACACTTACCGAACATTCGATTGAGGTATCCAATATAACTGTAACTGGGCGTTTTCACAAACCGTTTTAGAAACCACCTTGTTATTTAATTCGGACAAATTTGGGCTAGTTCTACTCAGGATCACGAGCTCTTTCGATTCTAATAGGAGAAAAAATATGTCCCAAAATGTTTTTTCCATTACGATACCGTTTTTTCACAGATGTTCAAAGGCGGTAGAGTAATGGAAGGAATGAAAACAGTATGAAAATTATGGGACATATTTTTTCTCCTATTAGAATCGAAAGAGCTCGTGATCCTGAGTAGAACAAGCCCAAACTTGTCCGAATCAAATAACAAGATGATTTCAACAACGGTTTGTGAAAACGCCCAACTTCAACATTCTAATTGATGATTATTGATGAGAACATGAGAATTGATGATGGACAGCAGCATCATAGTAGACATATTACTGCGATCGCCAACCCGCTTGCCCAGCGTGACAATTATGGGCATTTACACCCTAACCGTTTGTTTAATTTGGCCGTGACGGTGACAACAGTAAGTGGCCGTGTGGTGACGGCAGTTAAGAATACATTTGTCACCTCCCCAACACCTCCTGCGGGTGTTGTAAGAGTCCACTAAGGGATTGAAGTGTCGCTGACCATTATTTGATAAAAGATTTATGATGGGCAGCAGCGTCATCATAGTGGACACATTATACTGCGATCGCCAACCCGCTTGCCCAGCGTGACAATTATGGGCATTTATCTCCTAATGCGTCCATACGCATAGTTAACAGGAGAGGCCTACGTCCAGCAAGACTGAAATAGGCTGATGCTATGATATAAACGGTCCATCTCGCTACGCGTAACAGCGTTTTATCATCAAAAGTTCGCAACTTTCGGGGTTTTTTTCTCTGTTACTCTAATGATGCTTTCGTTGGTTTGACAAAGACAAATCCTCGAAATTTGCGAGCTTCGGAGTTCATGATAGCCCAACTGATCATACGTTGCTGGTTTATTTTACCAGAACTCGGCAAGGTATCGGAATTACCTCTTGTTTGTATGATTACCGTTATTAGCCACGGCAGCTAGGGGCAACTTTCGACACATTGTTTCGATCTACCATTATCGGATATGTATGTATATTCAGCTACAAAAGGTTTATGCGTGAAGTTCGTAGTACCAGTAAGTGTAACTTTTGCAATCTAACTTTTTTGTTATTTTACTATAATCGAAGAAGCGGCTTTGTTTCACGTTTACTGTAAACTGCCACCGTAGCATATGAACGTCAATACTTATCGCTCGAGTTCAATATACTATACTTTTATTCGAAGAATAATGATAAACTCTCGGATAATGAACTCCATAGTAATTTGACACTAGTATTAGAGAGTAGGTAAGCATTATTCTATAGAAGTTTGGTGATATCGATCATTAAATAAATAAATATTATGAAACAATCTTATGTAAATCGACCTAGTGCCACTTTAAGGTCAATTAAGGCTGGTATAGTATCAAGCAACGACATATGTATACCAAGAAAAAATATTTGAAAAATACACAAAAATTTAAATGCTATCGTCGGGATTCGAACCCGGGACCTGTTGCTTCGTAGACATTTTCACTGCCAACTAGAAACTCGGGAGGCTCACAAATATTGCTTCTAACTCATGGATTTTGTGCATACAAATTCCATTTCAGTGTTATGGTCTAGTCATGGATGTATAAAACATTACGGATTACCCATCGCTATAATAACGTAATGTGATCTTGCAATTGTGTGCGTTTTGTACCATCTGACACTGACATAAACGCCATAGTCTACGATAGTTGTTTATGTGAGCACATCACAAAAATATCATCTGTCTTCATCTATCTTGGTCCACTGCTGAACGTAGTTATTTCCTATTAACTGCACGTTTGGATGCACTAGGAGGTAAATACTCATAATCACCACGCTGGGCAAGCGGATTCGTGATTACAGTAAAATGGTTAATATAATGACGCTACTGCCCATTCAATCTTCTATAAATCATAGTTACTGAAGCTTCAATCCTTTCCGACTCCCTAGTATCAAATTCAAAGTATTCTTACTGCCATTATTAAATGACAAGTTTTCACTTTCTTATTATTGAATGTTGATTGTATTTTTATGCACATCTTTTATTGGCTTTGTTTACTATAAACTAAGTTTTATATATTTCTTATGTACTTACTGCTGTTGATGCCCCATATTAAATAAAATAAAATAATAATAAATCACCACGCGGCAATGCATAATGTGTACTTATAATGTAAATATGAAGAGAAGGACACATGATTACACATGGGCTAGTGCACTTCAATAACAATTTTGTCCTAGCGACAGAGCGTCTGGAAATATGCTATTAGTCTATGGTCCAGTAAGCTTTTACCGCACTGCGCTTGCGTGCGGTAAGCCGATAGGCGGTTATAAAGCCTGAATTAAACCCTCTGGAAATAACAAACTATAATCACAATTCACAGATATGTACAGTCACCTTCAGATATATCGTGGCGTTCAGAGCGATCAAAAATATCTGAAAACGCCTTTATTTTCATAAGGATAGAGGCGTGTTCAGATATTATTAAGCTTTAAAAATAAACCATCATAACTCAAAAAACGTGAATTTTGGGAAATCGAGTTTAAAGTTTGAGAATTTAGCTAATTTATTTTATTTGTTACTACATTGTGTTAATGTGTTATAGTATAAGCAGAGATCGGACAAATGTGCGTCATTGTTCGCAATAATATGGATACGACTGAAAATTTGATTAAATGAATAATTAAACGAATAATTCCTTGAAATTTTATTTACAAAGGTTTTCATAGTTACCGGTGTCAAATAGGTAATTTTCTGGAAATTATTAAATGATTAATTTTACAATTAACTTTGGAGTCATGTCCATATCATTGCGAGCAATGACGGACATTTGTCCGATCTCTGGTAATAAACGATGTTGTATTTGACTGTCCAGATCGCGGACTAAATTACAGTCTTTCGAATTTTTGTCACCTCTGATATTGTAATTGTTGGTTACCGAACGCTATCTGGGACACGAATTGGGTGTAGAAATGTATTGCTTATCTTGAGTAGCGTTGAAAATGTCGGAAGAAATCAAATGTGTTTTTCGGGAATGTATGATAAATTCGTTTTTTTCGGGTTTTTACTGAAATAATCAATGTCACTGTTCTTTTTCATCTATTTCAATTGACTTTTCCTCGATGACATCGCGTTCTCCTGGTATAAGTGAAAATTAGACATAATTCACATTGAGTTAGACTTGAAAACAGAAGTGGAAACTTTCATTGATTTTTCCGAAAAAGTCCGGAAAAAACGAGCCGTTTGGAAAGAAACGAGATTTAGCCCGGAAACTTTGATACAAGCCTTTAATTAATAATACTGAAAAAATAAAAAACATATACCAGCACTTCAGCCAAAAAGATTAATTAAAACAATAACGCAGGTTATTTGACTAGTACTTTTGGTAGTGTTTGTGACCTGTAAATTGTATGTTTTTGATATTATGTTATAATGTTATAAACGATAGTTCTTTAGACATTAGAGAAAACATAATTACTCGTAAAAGCAGGAAGCACGAGATCTTTTATTTACGACATTTTAAGGTGCATTCAGATTCAGACCAAACGAGCATTCGCTATCCACCACTCTACGAAATCAACGAATCCCGTTTTGTGTAACGAACGAGTTAGAATAGCGAATGCTCGTTAGGTCTGAATGCACCTTCATATTTTACTGTCAAACTATCTTAAACAGGCATTAAAAATACTAACACTATTATTTCTTATAAATATTAGATGTCATATACCAAAGAAAAACGACCAAGATCACCTATGTCCGAGGTGGGGATAGGTGATCTTGGTCGTTTTTCTTTGGTATATGACATCTAATATTTATAATTTTATATAGTATTAAGTAGTGTGACTACTGGAGAAAAATTAAAAGTACAAATCAAAATATTTAGTTAATAAATAATGTGATTTGTGTTTTCGCAATATGTTCACTATTATTTCTGTTATTTAAATATTATATGCGAGTTTTTTTACTAATTACAAGTCGTCTATGTTACGCATAGTTATTAGGCCTTCGTCCAGCAGTGGACTGAGACAGGCTGATGATGACTGTATCATCATCATCATCATCATCATCATATCAGCCGAAAGACGTCCACTACTGAACATATGCCCATAGTTAATAGGAGAGGCCTTCGTTCCGTGGACTGAGATGGATTATGATAATAATTGTTTTATAAAAACAAGTTACTATGTCGTTTTAAAGTTCAGTCACTACAACTATCACATACAAATCAGAATGATCTGAGGATACATTTCACGGTCTACCGCAAAGCTACCTACATACCACAACTAGGAACGATACCATCTGCACATCCACATGCGGTTACATTATTACCTCGCATCGTGACGCCATTTTTGCTAAGTCACATCACATCACATCATCAATTCATCAGCCTATGTTAGTCCACTGCTGGACGTAGGCCTCTCCTGTTAACTATGCGTATATATAGACGCATTAGGAGGTAAATGCCCATAATTGCCACGCTGGGCAAGCGGATTGGCGATCGCAGTAATGTGTCCACTATGATGACGCTGCTGCCCATCATCAATCTTGTAGAATGGTCAGTGACACTTTAATCCCTTAGTCGACTCTTACGACACCCGCAGGAGGAGTTGGGGTGGTGACAAACGTATTCTTACTGCCGTCACCATACAGCAAAGCTAAGTATTTTCATGTAAATGGGTCATTTGCAGAAAAAGTGTACCTTTTAATGTCACTAAAATAAGTATGTAAATTGAGATTTCTCAGTTTAGTTACTCCCATACTAAAGGTATGAAAAATTCTATAACATTCGTTACATACATTTAGTATGGGAGTAATAAACTGAGTAATCTCAATTTACATACTTATTTTCGTGACATTAGGGACAATTTTTTTTGTTTCATAACTGAAAAGTACGCACGATGCCGAGTAAAATGATGTATTACAGTCCATGATCGCAAAAAAAATTAAAAGGTACACTTTTTCTGCAAATGACCCAAATACGAATATCACATCATTAGCCTTTGGGTGAAGACACATTTATCAGCATGCGTACGCATTTTGTCTATAGAAAATGTTAGTTTAGTATGGGACCGCGTCCAGCTTTCCGCACGCGTACGCATGCTTACACGTTTCATCGTTTCACCATACCTCTTAGATAAGCATAAAAATTAAAAATGGATCTATCTGTGAGTTTCTATAATTGCCTACTTGTTCTTACTTTATGTCTTATATCAGTAATAGCTGTTGAATCTCCAAGTAAAAAAATAAAATAAAATATTGGGCTATTTCGAGGTTTTTGTAAAATAATGGTTCCGGTCCCAACTTACAGCTTTTGGTTCTCCAGATGTTCACTAACGAAACATCACATTTTATTGGTCCCACGGTGAATTGCATGCATAACTCGTAAATAAATGCTCCTATAATTTAAAAACCTGACTTGACTCATCTTAACCTATTTAAACAACTTAATAACAAGCCGTACTTTAGTTGAATTGCCGCCATTATATTAATAAGATGTTGCAAATGTGAAATAAAGATTGAAAAAAGGTGAGTTGGGGTACCTAAGTGCGGACTATTTTTCGACTAGCATGTTATCAATGTTCACTTTCATACTTTCGTCGTACTCTAATAGTTGATGATTTGTATCAATTAGTGGTAAGTATTGTGTGCATGCGACGTTCTTACATGTGTTTAAAAATATACTTTGAGATGTTTTGCCCAGCACTTATGTGGAGATTTCTGCGGACTACTAAATACAGGCTGCGTTTTTTTTTCAATTGTTTCAAAAGTACTAAGTTAATTTACTTAAGTAGGTTTATTTTACATATAGTTTACATTACTCGTATAAGTACGATTTTGTTTGATCGTAGCTGTAACGTTGGCACTTTCGGAGATATTAAATTAAAACAATAAGCTAGGAGAATATTGAAACTAGTTTCTCTCATTTAAAAACAATGTATTTAATGTTCATCAGCCTCCGTAGCCTAGTTGGTAGTGTCCCTGCCTACGAAACTGGAGGTTCAGGGTTCAAATGCCAGCGAGGGCATTATTGGTGTATTTATTTATCACAAATATTTGTTCCTTGGTCGTGGCTGTCTATGTATTTAAGTATCTATCATAGGTATCGTCGCTTGGTACCCACATCACAAGCCTTAATTGAACTTACCGTGAGACGAAGTCGATTTGTGTAAGATTTCCCATGATATTTATTTATTTATTATTAAATATTTTAAATTTATCTCATTAATTATTAAATGAATAAAAACATAAAAGCACCTTCATACCTATATGAAATTTAAATGAAACTTCATCTTTTTTTTATTAATTATCAATTATTAAATAATTAAAACAATAAATAAAATAGACATCGTGGGACAATCTGACATGAATCAACCTAGTCCCACACTAAACTCAATTAAGGCTTGTGTTGTGACTGTTGTGAGTACTTAGCGACGATGTGTATAATAAAATAAATATATACAAATAGTAAAAAAAAAACATAAAAAACAACCATAACTAAGACACAAATGTCTGTGACAAAAACAAATGAACTCGAAGCACCATAGAACATAGGTACAGTCGAGTTCAAAAATACCTTTGTGTACACATTTTTACTTAATGTGTTGGGATAAGGTGCACAATTGTATACATATTTATGAACTCGACTGTATATATGTAGAATTGAAGTCAAGAAAACTGTTTTAGACAGATTCAATATAACTATAGATCCACATTTACCCCAAGACACTCTTTAAAGCAAGTTTAGACCATACATTGTATTGCATACAGACATACCGACACATTATCGCTTGAATGATTTGTGAAATGGAATGGAATTCCTATTTCTGTATCGCAATCTAAACCACATTTTCTATAATTATAACGGATATTATATTTGCATAGCAGTGTAGCAGACGTTCATATTAGATAATGTTACGCCAGAGACTAGCTGCGAATAAAGACTGCAGTGTCGGTCAAGCATTGGTGGGTGATTCTCCAAGGAGCGTTTTAACCGCTTGAATTCGTAAATGTCTTCCCGCGATTATTACCGAAACGAATAGACGAGTAGCAACAGCATTGGTTTCTTAGTATTGGTGTTGAATTGAGTTTACATTTAAAAAATACTCTTATAGTGATTTCTTGTAACAATTCTTGACAATGACGAAATAACGCTCTAAAACGTAATCAATCTGATGTTGAGGACGCCCTCATTTTTATCTGTCACTTTTTAAAGACCTGAGACGACCTACTCTCAATTATTTGACTTTGACTATGTAAACGTTCAACCTTAAAAATGTTTAAAATATTATTAAAACATAAACCACAAAAGAAAATACATATTTGTAATTTATACTGAGAGTTTTCATGCGCTGCATCTTCGTCTGTGCTACCGAGCTGTATCTAGTGAAGTGTTAAAATTTAATGATTCGCTTTATTTTTTAGAGATGCTAATAAAAAATAAATAACAAGTATGAAAATCATGTATTTTACTTAACTTTACACTAGGCAAAGATAGGAGACTCAACGGTAGTTGACTGTTTATATTATTTACCGGTTACTGGTATCGCCATGGGGCGCGGATTATACGAACATATTTCCCATAAAATAGTGTTATTGTCCCACCATTTCGCGTAAATGAAAGTTTCAATATTACAATGACTGTTATTAAAACAATGAATAACATTGAATGGCAATTTGCAATAATGTAATGTTGATACATTTTCTCGCCAGTCTGCCGCATCATCATCATCAGCCTATGATGGTCCACTGCTCCCTACATATTCCTCTTCTGTTAACTATGCGTATAGACGCATTAGGAGGTACAGTCGACAAAAAAGTCTCCTTTACGGCTCACAAGTGCAAACACGCTGCAAACACGTGCAAACACGTGCAAACACGCTGCAAACACGTGCAAACACGCTGCAAACACGTGCAAACACGCTCATGCTGTCGCGTCACGCGACAGCTTGAGCGTTCGTTGCAACCGAGTTTCTATGTGTAGGGGAGATAGGGGAGGGAAGGGCAGTTGGGAGACATGGGCACCCCCTTTTTATTCTGATTTGATCAAAGATTTTATTTTTTTCTTGATTTGATAATTTACTTTACCGACTGGCAACACTATTCATCCATAGACTATCTGTATTTTCTGTCAGTTGTGAAACACAAACACGTTTGAAGGTTATGCGCTCGTAAAAGTAAATATTTTGCTGCGGTTTCGGATTGTAATAAAGAGAAAACTAATTAAAGGTATGTGTATTTTCTATTATTTATCTATTGTATATTTACTAATCTATGAATTAAACTGAAATTCAAGCCTAAATATGAAGATTCAAAAAAATACCGGTAACCTATGTCGAAAATGTATACGGAAGGAGCAATGGGCATTTGGCGCGCGAGTGGTTTGGGCATGCCCAATGCTCCCTCCTATTATGTTTAGTATAGGAGGAGTAGAGCCAATATTTAAGGTTTATTTTTAATTACAGAAAGATGCCGTTTAAATTCAAAAAGAAAGGATTGCGACGGGAAGTTCCTAAAGATTTAATATTACGAGCCATAGAAGAAGTATCAAAAGGTTCAAAAATAAAAACTACTGCTGATAAATACGGAATCCCTAGATCTAGTTTGCAACGGTACCTAAAACAAGATTCCATAAAGGTTTTTGGTTTCGATTATTGATATAGTTTAATAATAGTTTATTTGTTAACTAATTTTTGAATTCCGTTATGGATATAAAGTGATTTATAGGCCGAGCCCAAGCCTCCCACAGGGTATGCCCAAGCCTCCCTACCATAGGGAGCATTGGGCACTTTTGACTTAGTTTATAAAATATCTCGTAATGTTGAAACTGATTGTGATTTTTAAAAAATCTCTTTAGTTATATCTAGCCAAAAATGTGGTGCAATAAGAATTGGCAATAAAAGTTGATTATCTATAAAATCTGTTTTTTTTTTGCAATAAATAGTGAAAAAGTGCCCATCCCTCCCCTACCTCCCCTATCGCGCATCCGTGGTTTGCACTTGTGAGCTGCAAAGGAGACTTTTTTAATAATCGCCACGCTGGGCAAGCGAATTGGCGATCACAGTAATGTGTCCACTATGATGACGCTGCTGCCCGTAAATCTTTTATCAAATAATAGTCAGTGACACTTCAATCCCTTAGTCGACTCTTACGACACCCGCAGGAGGAGTTGGGGTGGTGACAAATGTATTCTTACTCGTATATGTGTCGTAAGAGTCGACTAAGGGATTTGAAGTGTCATTGACCAATTATTTATTGAAGATTGATGATGGACAACTATATCATCATAGTGGAGTGGACAGTACTGCGATCGCCAAGCCGCTTGCCCAGCGTGGCGATTATTAGCATCTACCTCCTACTGCGCCTAAACACTTAAGCAATAAAAGTTTCCTTTGTCCAGCAGTGGACTGTTTATGGGCTGATGATGTGATGTGATATTTCCTAAGCGCGATAAGAGATTCGCCCCTATCTAATTTACACCCTGTATATCTAAATTGCTGAACATAGGCCTCCCCCAAAGATTGCCACAATGACCGGTCCTGTGCCACCCGCATCCAGCGGACTCCTGCGACCTTCACCAGGTCGTCAGTCCACCTTGTGGGCGGCCTACCCACGCTGCGCCTTCCGGTACGTGGCCGCCACTCGAGAACTTTCCTGCACCAACAGCCATCGGTTCTACGCGCAATGTGCCCCGCCCACTGCCACTTCAGTTTAGCGATTCGGAGAGCTATTTTGGTTACTTTGGTTCTGCAGCGGATGGTCTCATTTTTAATCCGATCACGCAGAGAGACTCCTAGCATTGCCATAGCCCTTTGGGTGACGTTGTGCCTTCTTATGAGTAGACCTTATGTTCAGCAGTAGACGTCTTTCATGATGATGATGATGATGATATCTAAATTCCATTATCAAACAAACTAATAATCTCCCTTTATATTTCAGAAATTAAATAGGTAGTTAAATTTGCAAAATATAATTACTTATTTGCAGTTCGCGTTGAGAGATATTTTGTTAAAATATTATCCATGTTTGGTTAAAATTAGTTTGCAATTCAGCAATAATTGTTGCTTTATATTTGTTTGAAATGAATAGAGCCCATTTGGATACAAATGAATTATTTTATATTTACAAATCCCGTACCATGAGTAAACGATAGCAACTGCGTATCTAATTTTCTATGCATCTCGATTCAGGTGGCCCGATAGCCATAATAAATATGAATGTGATATTACAAGTGCTAAAAAAAGGAATTTGTAAATGAGTAGTGATAAATTAAAACACGATCCAAGGGAGTGTTTATGATTGACAGGTGTTACGGATTTCCTTTTCGGTCGAGTATCGTAAGATGTTTTCCAGCACCGATGGGCCTCCGAAGTTTCAAAACGAATGCATAAAACATATTTACCTAACTAAAGCGGAAAAGTAACCTTTGCGCACGTTTCGCGTGCGTTAATTTCTCTTTTTAAGGCATTTGTTATGAAAAAAGTCGTTATGAAAAATGTACTATATCTATCATCATCGTCATACCAGCCGAAAGACGTCCACTGCTGAACATAGGCCTCCCCCAAAGATTGCCACATGACCGGTCCTGCGCCACCCGCATCCAGCGGACTCCTACGACCTTCACCAGGTCATCGGTCCACCTTGTGGAGGGCCTACCCACGCTACGCCTTCCGGTACGTGGCCGCCACTCAAGAACCTTCCCGCCCCACTATATCTATACTGAAAATATATTTTCAGTAGAGATGTTGCTTCTTTAACCACTAATGCGAGTTGTGAATAGATTTTTTGTCAAGTCAGGCCATCGGTACTGAAAAACGTCGTACAATACAATGCGGAATGAAATTTGTAATTCGTGTCGATTTGAACCACTCCCGTCGATCGTATTACTATTTACCGCTACTCGTTTCAAACTATTTTTTTTGCACTTGTATCCTATGTCAAGTGCAAAATATATGTAAGAATTACACGGTATTAAAGTGCACTGGGACATATTTATGAGTATTTTTTACACCTTGTTTTGCATTAGACTGTACGTCGATCATAGATTCAGAAATGTAACATATCTACATTTAGAATCATCTATACTAGAATAGCGTTCAAAGTTAAGAAACAAAGATCAACCTTTCGTTACCCCATTTATAATTAGTCAAACCAAAATGACGTAAGAGCCACATTCATAATAAGCACTTACGACGTTTCGTTATCAATACGTTATTCGCATATGTTACGTCAAGGCAAAACTACCGTTATTTATCACCTAGTGGTCGAGTAACGCGTTATTTGTTAGTTATTAGCACCCGTTGCTAAATGGTAAGGAATAACTTCGTTGTTTATGTTTGTTGTTAATTTTGTTTAAGTATTGTGAGTAAATCACAGCGTTGAGATTCGTCTACACGATGTATATGAGTATCCCGACAAACTTGATCCTGACCAAATTTTGAGACTGTAGGGGAGACCTAGGAGAGTTGACACAAAGGTAAGTTGACACAACGACAAAATCTCAGGAACTATAGGCATTAGAAATCTGGCATTAGCCCAGTTCTATCCCTTTTCTCCCTCCCACCTACTCTTCAGTACACGCCATGGCCACCGGCCGAACGGTTGCGGAGTTATAGCATCTATGTTCAAAATTATGCGAAAAGTAAGTTTTTACCCATTTTTTCAATGCCGTTTATTTACGTATTATGTTGAGAATTATGCCCTTTGTATACATCATTTCTAACGTCTATTTAAGTACATGTTTATATTCAAACATGTTATTTTCAAACGAGAACCGCTTGTAGGTAATAATCGTTAAGATATAAAAAAGCCGTTAATTTTAAAGGGAAGGTAAGTTGAAACAGCTTGTTTCAACTAACCTCCTTTGTTGCAACTCTCCTCGATGTTAATTTATAAACTAAATATCTATTTGGTATTTCAAAGTGCCGAAAGCAATAGAAGCAAACAGGACACTAAGAAACGTCAAGAAACCATTATTAGATTAATCAATCAAGACAATTGAGAAAAATAAGTCTATCAAGCATAATAAAACGACTGGTAAAAACATAAAGAGGAATGCAATAGTGAGAATGAAAATGATAATGATTGTTTATGCCTGTGTTGCTTAGAGCCATATAAAAATAGTAGGCCAAAAAAATTAAAAAAATAATAATTTTGGATTGCATGGGCTGAGCACATGCAAAATGCACATAATCGTGAACTGGACTACATATATTATTTCAAACTGTTGGTCTGGTTAATTAAATCTATTTCTTTATTATGTGGCATTTTTTTATACCTAGTTAGATATATTCATGTTCTGTGTTTTGTGTTGGCAAAACTATCAATTACCATAAGAAGTTAAGTTTGGATTCTTTTAGTTATATTTTTTTCCCTGAAAGGAGAAGACTTACAGTTTTAATGTTTAATTAATCTCATTTAATGTCTTAACGTTGATGTAATTATGGATAACTATAGTGTGCAAAAAACTCAAACTTATTTAAGTATGTAGGACCTGAATTATTATAATATAGGTAACCAAATGTGTACTCACAGTCGTACAATGAAGGTGCCTTATTATTGTTATAAGAAAAAACGTATTTTTGTTAGTATATTTGTAATACTTGACCTCAAATTTGTTCAAATAAAGTGTTTTGGTAAAATAAATACGATTATTGCCAAAACTATCGTTATATTTATCTTAAAACTTTAATTTATATTTATGTGTCAACTTACCCAGGTACCTGTTTCAACTTATCTCGGTATTAGGAGGGTTGAAACAACCCGACTTGTTCTAGAATAATGATGTTTTTGCCACTTTCTAATGACTTATTACTTTTCAAATTGACATTTATAATTAGATTATGAAATTCCCTTTCTAAAAATGATGGTTATGACCTTATAACTTGTATAACAAAAAAGTTATGCTGGGATATGTAAAATTTGTGTCAACTCTCCTAGGTCTCCCCTACTATCAAATCACGGGTTCGAATCCCGGCGAGGGCATTATTTGAGTATTGATTTAGGTAGCACAAATATTAAATTTGTTCCTTAGTCGAGGCTGTCTGTAATATATATTTAAGTATCTATAATGTATATACCTATTTGTTATATTATATATCGTCGTTTGGTTACTACATCACAAGCCTTATTTGAGCTTACCGTGAGACTAGGTTGATTTGTTTAATAGGTCCCAAGATTTTTATTTTTTTATTTACATCTTGTTTCAGTTTAGTTTCAGAGCTTTAATTATATGTATTTCAAAAAACTGTTTCTTTCATAACTCATTGCAAAACGCATCCATCATCAGCCTATCTCAGTCCACTACTGGACATAGGCCTCTCCTATCAACTATGCGTATAGACGCATTAGGAGGTAAATGCTCATAATCACCACGCTGGGCAAGCGGATTGGCGATCGCAGTAATGTGTCCACTATGATGACGCTGCTGCCTATCATCAATCAAATCAAAGAATCCGAAGAATTATCCGATATAATACGTTTAAATAGTTTTATTTCATGAATAACTATCGAGTAACTATGACAACGTTTTACTTATACGAGTAACATTCGATCGACAGACAGATCGACGCTTATCTAAAACAACTCGGTATCTCGAAATAGTCCATTTTGCAATTAACTATAAAACTAGGCGCGGAATACGCTAAAGTTTATCGTGACTAAGACTCCCGTATTCTAGTTCAAAATTTTAGCACTGTGGCAGCATTGTGCCGTTATGCCATTGGTGGAGAGTCGACGCCATTTTATCTGCAAGACCGGCCATAGGCCAGTTGAACCACAGAAATTGACGCCGTCACTGCGTTTGTTTGTAGACTAATGGCACATCTCGAAATTATACAACTATAGAACTTAAAGTTTATGTAAAACAGTGGCATAATTGGAAATAGTTCAGTGGAACAGTGGTAACTTGTTGTGCAATACATAATTATTCGTGGATGGCGCATTATCCGTGAAACAGTAAGGACACATGTTATAACTTAATAGGAAATAAGCGAGTGTTGTCGAAAATAATGAAAGTTGACTTGTTTAGCTAATCGAAATGAGCTTTTATACTACATAAGATTAAGTTAATTTAGGGTATTCTACACGATGATTCTTAATCCGTGATCATGAATTATTTTTTCTAACTCAGTAATTGATGGGGATTACGTTAAAGTACAAATTACGTGAAAACAAATTTATTTATTTTTTAATCATGTTTTAATTTTGAATTAAATTTTATCCTAAAATCCTTGTCACTGTACTACTACACTACTACCACATCGGTTTTAATGAGGTTGTATTGTAATCTCTTTACAAAGTTATTAGCTATTGTCAATTTATGAGTAAACCTTGCCCATGACATTGTCAATCAGTTTTGTCATACGCATAATAAACAAAGTCATAGTCACGTAATTGAATGAGAAAATAATAATTATTCACCAAAAATCATGCCTCCACCACATCCGTATTCAAACATAGAGCGTTACGATACTGTACGTTTGTCAATACAAACGAATAGCACAAGGCGAACCCAACAGTTATTTCACGAACTTCATCCAAACATTCCGATCCCCGGACACAATTTAATAAATCGCATGCACCAAAAATCTTCGCGACTTCGAACAGTTTACAGTGCCACAACATGCTCGAGCACCGGACGACCTTGTCATCATCCGGACGATCTGGATCAACAAAACTTAAGATTCTTTGCTGAAGAAGATTTCGAATGAATCAATCCAATCACAGGAACAATCAAGCGGACTTGTGTCAAGACAAGAACAACACGGTGGACATTTTGAACACTTGTTAAATTATGTTTAAAATAATGTTTTTTTTTTAGTTGGTCAGGTATGCAGTTTTATTGTTTTTATTTAATTATTAAATTGTACTGTATGAAAACAAATTGCTTTACTTGCTCATGATTTTACCAAGTTTAGGTAATGCACGTTACAATAATAATCCTATCAAATTATGTTCGTCGTTATCACTGTTGCACTTATCAGTATAATGAGTAGATAGAAGTCTTTATTGACATAAGATCCGTCAAATTCCCGTTTCCCGCCATACTGATGGCACTTGACGTATCGTAGTTAAACTTTATACTGTAGGATGACCACGTATTCTGTGGTAATTTGTTTTAATTAGGTTTTCACTTTTAATTATTTAAACAGTGAAGAAATAACTTGAGACCTCGCCGAATAAGTTTAATTTTGGCTAAATTTTAATTTTTTTCTACTCCTGATCACGGATTAAGAATCATCGTGTATACGAATTCAGAACATGTTCATTATAATTTTTCAACTAATAATTTGATTCAAAACGAGTACAGTCACTATAAACGATAAATAACTATAGTAATGTTCAGCATTACTCCGACGAAGAGGTAGAAGCTGTGTATGAGGACATAATATATCAAAAGCCATGCACAGTCCTGAAACCTATTTTACCATCGTTATGAGGGACCTTGACGCGAAATTGGGCAAGCGAAACGATGATGAGCTGAGAGTGGGGCAATTTGGGATTGGATCTCGTAATCACCGGGGTCACTTACTAGCCAAGTTTTATGGAGAAGGAGGGACTCTACATGACGAACTCCTTCTTCAAGAAGCGAGAACACAGGAAGTGGACCTGGATGAGCCCAGATGGTGCAACCAAAAACGAGATTGACTTTATCATGTCGACTAAGAAGCATATATTTAATGATGTCTCTGTGATCAACGCGGTTAAAACCGGAAGCGATCACCGCCTTGTAAGGGGGCATATTAAATATAAGCGTTCTTGATTGATAAAGTCTACGCTCCGACCAGCACCGATCCAACTCCAAAACCCCGAGAGCTTCTAGCTCGAACCGCAAAATCGTTTCGATTGCCTACCCAGCGACGTGGATGTGGATGAGTATGACGACGGGTTTGTGGCAGCTGTCCATTCCACTGGGTCAAAGTTCTTTAAGACCCAGCGGAAGAAAGGCAATAAGAGGCTCTCTGATCCAACTCTAAAACTCATGAAGGAAAGGAGTGAGATGGTTCTACAATCCCCAGAAGATGCCGCATCATATCCCCGGCTCAATAGACAAATCTCCAAGTCGATCACCCGCGTCATACGCCAATTTAATACCAGAGAGGCTATTGACCGGAACAAAGGCTCTAAGGTTTTTGCGAGAGATTTGTCTATTGGTCAGAGCTGGCTTGCGAAGCTGAAGACTGGGGACGGTAGGATCGTTTCATCCAAACCTGAGCTTTCGAGTGAGATAGAGAGCTTTTACGGACAGCTGTACACATCAACACGAAGACCCATATCCAATTTAGCTAACGACCCACGAGCTAAATTGACTCGACACCATACCGAAGATATACCGGACGTCAGCCTGTACGAGATTAGGATGGCTCTCAAACAACTCAAAAACAATAAGGCACCAGGCGATGACGGAATAACAGCCGAACTCCTGAAGGCGGGTGGGAAACCAGTCCTTAGGGTCCTTCAAAAGCTGTTTGATTCCGTCATCTTTAGAGGCAAAACGCCAAAGGCATAAAGCAGGGGTTTGGTGGTGTTGTTCTTCAAAAAGGGTGACAACACCCTGTTGAAGAATTACAGACCCATCACACTTCTGAGCCATATCTATAAGTTGTTTTCGAGAGTCATCACAAACCGTCTCACACGCAGGCTTGACGACTTCCAGCCTCCTGAACAAGCCGGTTTCAGAAAAGGTTTCAGCACCGTAGACCACATATACACGCTCCGTCAAGTTATACAAAAGACCGACGAGTATAACTTGCCCCTCTGCTTAGCGTTTGTAGACTACGAAGAGGCCTTTGATTCGATCGAGACGTCGGCTGTACTACAGTCTCTCCAGCGGTGCCAAGTAGACTACCGGTACATCGAAGTGCTGAAGTACCTGTACGAAAACGCCAATATGTCAGTTCGCCTTCAGGACCGGAACTCGAAACCAATTCCATTACAGCGAGGAGTAGGACAAGGAAATGTTATCTCTTCTAAATTGTTCACCGCTGCACTGGAAGATGTTTTCAAGGTTCTGGACTGGAGGGGATTTGGCATTAACATCAATGGCGAGTACATCACTCACCTTCGGTTTGCCGACGATATAGTAGTCATGGCTGAGACCATGGAGGACTTAAGTACTATGCTCGATGGTCTCAGTAGAGTCTCTGAAGATGTTGGTCTTAAGATGAACATCGGCAAAACGAAGATCATGTCGAACGTCCATGTGATACCAACTCCAGTGAAAGTTAGAAACTCTACACTCGAAGTTGTTGACGAATATGTATACCTGGGACAAACTGTCCAGCTGGGTAAGTCCAACTTCGAGAAGGAGATCAATCGTCGAACCAGACTGGGTTTGGCGGCGTTCGTGAGTCTACGCAATAACTTCTCGTCCAATATACTGCAGTGTCTCAAGTCGAAAGTCTTCGACCAGTGTGTGTTGCCAGTGATTACTTACGGATCTGAAACGTAGTCGTTCACTATGGGACTCATTAGGAGGCTCAGGAACACTCAACGAGCGATGGAGAGGGCAATGCTCGGGGTTTCTCTGCGAGATCCCATCAGGAATGACGAGATCCGCAGAAGAACGAAAGTGACTGACATTGCCCAAAGAATTACAAGAAGTTACAAAATTACACCCATTATCTTGTCTTATAAACTTAAATATGCCATTAATATCTGTAAAGTTTTATTATTATGATGACGCATGTCATTTTTGACCATTATTGTCCATATAAAAAAAATGTATTTAAACATTAAAACGAAATAAGTTACTATTCTTTATAAATGTTTTTAGAATATTTGTATTAATGACAAATAGTCCGCTATTGTTCATAAGAAAAAAATAAAATCTTGATACTTTTTCTATTGTGACTTTAATGCACATAAATAAATTCTTATTTTGAGTTACGACTCGATTTTATGCTGGCACAAGTCTAAGTTGTGTGTTTTTTTGAGTTTTTTTTGTATTGATTATACGGTTTATTAATTTTATTTTTGTTATTTCGCATTCTCAAATAAAAATGGATGCTATGGCTAAAAGAAGATTTCCAATTGGTTTTTGTAATAAAAAGTTATGAGTAATTATTTTTTGTGTTTTTTTTAAAGCTCTCTCCTGAAAAAACACACATTTTGAGATACCGAGTTGTTTAAGATAAGCGTCGAGATATCATACGAGTAGTTCCAAAACTGGCAGTTTCCGAACCCACCAATAACTAGATTGTGACGTCATCCTCCCTAACTTTTTCAATACCCGACAGTAACTTTTAATTGCTTGGATACTGATGATGCTGCTGAAATCTTTCATCTTATTTTTCGTCACGTTCTTAAATTGCAAATTTCCGATGTCAAATGACTTTGATTTATTGGACTCACCTGACGTCTAATAGGAGTTCACTAAGACCCATAGACTGTTTTCTGAAGGCCGAGTGTAGGCAATAACTTATAAAAAAAACATCTCGATCCCGTTTACGTTTTCATCGTCATTTCGTACAAATGCTGAATTCTTTAAGGTGGGTCGATTTGTGTCAGCCTCCATTGCCTATAATAGTTGGTAGTGTGCCTACGAAGCTGGAGGTTCCGGTTTCGAATTCCGGCGAAGGCATTCTTTGTGTATTTATTTATTACAAATATTTGTTCGTTCGTAATGGCTGTCTTTGTATTTTAGTACATTGTATTATTAGTAGGGGAGACCAGGTATGAACGTAACAATTTTCAGTTTTTGATTTTTTATATTTTTTTGGTAGCAGTTGTCAAACTTTGCATCTTTATGTGCAATAGACACATATTTCATGTATCTTTTGGTACGAAAATAAACTTCATACATCCAATAGTTTTCCAGAAAAATGGCTCACAGTGAAGGATGGAATTTGTTGCAATTATCCCCACCCCCAGGGCTGGTTGTAACAGTGCATAGGGATAATAGAAACAAAGTAAATAACTATAAAATATTCAATATAATTATGTGTAATTAATATTTTTAAGTAATCAACAGTCTTACAATATCACTATTTCAATGACGAACATTAACACTGAATGAATGTAATTAACATTAGGTATTATATGAGACGAAATTAATACCTATAGGATATATGACTGACGTGAGAGCAATCAACTTTCTGTCTTATTCTAAATGGCATATAAACAAATGCTTAGGTGTAATCCAAGGAATTAAATGCTTCCTGCATTGTCCTTATTTCTGAGTATACTAGTAAGCTAATCATACAATGTACCTAACTAATATGATAAAAAAATGTGTTTTACTCCTCATTGACAGTGAATATTTGTTTCCAGAAACAAATCCCGCCTTGGGTAGTGCCGCTGAACTTTCAAGTAAAGCTTTCCTTTACTTTACATGTCTATATAAAGTGATGTGAGCCAGTTGGTACGTCTTTGGTGCGTCCCTGTAGGGCATTTAAAAAAAGGATCACCTCAACTGCAGCTAAAGCTATAATTTCTATTTTGGTGTCTGTTGTTATTTTGTGTATATTAGACATTCTGCAACAAAAAGGCACTAAGTATATGAGTTATTTAATAAACGCTAGCATATAGGTGTAGCAATGAGCCTCCAATTTGGAAATCGGGATGAAAGTAACAAGTTGTTTCTATCATCCCTGGGTATCGAATTTCCAGAATCCCACAAACACGTGGCAAAAAAACATAAAAAGCATCATTAAAACATTGATTTGCAACCCCCCAACTGTAAATGATTAGTGACTTTACAACACCCATGCAAAACGCAAGCTATAGCGTTTACCATGAAAAATCTAGCTAAGATTGAAAAAATCGTTAAAAACTTACTTTTGACGCATTTTTCTGGGACCATAGCACTATACGCATAACCTGCCGTCACAGCACCGTGGGTGTAACTGAGGTTAGGGGGGAATCGAAATGGCATCTAATGTCCTGAAGGACGTTCGGATAGATGTCGTAGAAAAAATTTAAATTAATTTGTTACGTTCATCCCGCGTTACTTTTATACCTGGTCTCCCCTATCTATTTTATATATATTTGCAGTAAAAGTGTACCTTTTAATTTTTATATGCGATCATGGATTGTAATACTGCGTACTTTTCATTTATGAAAAAAAAAGTATGTCTCTAATGTCTCGAAAATAAGTATGTAAATTGAGATTACTCAGTTTAGTTACTCCCATACTAAATGTATGAAACGAAATGTAACGAAACTGATAAAAAAAATCGTAACTAAAGTGAGAAATCTCAATTTACATACTTATTTTCGTGACATTAGAGACATACTTTTTTTGTTTCATAACTGAAAAGTACGCATGATGCAGAGTAAAATGGTGTATTACAGTCCATGATAGCATACAAAAATTAAAAGGTATACATTTACTGCAAATGACCCTGATATCATATTGATGAACTTTTACTAAAAACAAAACCGAATGTTCCATACAATTACTAATATCTCAGGGTTTGTATACCTAGAACACCAGATTTTTTTCTCGAATCGGATAATCGGTGCCGTAGTAAAACTTCATCAATATGACTTCAGAATGAACCACAGAATTAGATTTGGATAGAAGAAACAATTCAGTTCATTCATTTGTATGGCGGCCGTGCGTGTCAGATTTTGTACTGAAGTTGTTACTTGCCTATGATTTTAAATATGTCTCAGGCCCTTCAGTATTCATATTTTTTTGTGTTGTTGCAATTAATATTACTTAAGGTGGCATTATTAATGTTTTTGTGCACTTCAACTTAGAAAATTTGACGCCCGAAAGCTGCAAGCTGCGATTAAAGACGGATAACTCAATGGATTTCACTGAGTTCATTTGACACGCTAAGTAGATACGTTTGCTTGATCTATGGTAAATATGACATCTACGGAGTGAACCTTCTAAAATTTGAACGGTGAATAAAAAATCGCTTTGTATGAGAAAAACTGTTACGTTCAAAATTATTAAAACGTTGTAAGCTTTATGAATTGCCGCTGTTATGAGGTGGAAGTTTGATGATTCATGCTTTGGCAATTGACGTTTATCGAACATTATCGAACGCTTTTGGTGTCATATTGCATAATTTCTTGAAGATTAAAAATTAAATCTCTTTATAAAGCGGCTACTTTATTACTAAGCTGATGGTTTTGGGCTCGTATCCGGGCGAGGGCATTTATTTTTGGGTTTACCACAAAAATATTTTGTTTTGTGGTCGTGATTGTTTTCATACCTATATATCGCCGCATAGTACCGAAAACACATGCTTTATTGAGCTTATTGTGGGATTAGGTCGGATTGTGTAAAATTTAAAATATGACTGACCATGTCAGCTTTTTATCATAGGCACTTATCCCAATAAGGTACCTATAAAGCACGTGTAACAAAATAATTGAATTATTTACCGCACCCGTGTAACGCATAATTAAGTTACCCCACGCATATCCGGCGAGCAAACAATCTGTAAACCGCTAAGGGAAGTTTACACAACATACAGGGTAGGTTTATCAATGAGACAATTTTATATTACGTCGCTTTTAAATATCGATCTGTATTGAAAAACTGTAATTTTTATGACATTATCATCAGTGACCGGTATTTTAGGTTCCCCTAGCGAGATTTCGTATAAAATTACGGGTGTGGCTATTAGTAGTTTATGTGACTGTACATAATGAGGGGCATTAAAACTGGAGTGTGGGTTTAAACGAGCCGAAGGCGAGTTTCATAATTGCATCACACGAGTATTTTAATGCCTAATTATGTACCTACAGTCGCATCTAATTTAAGCATAAATATGTGCAAATGAAACTGTTAAATAATATAGGTACTCATTTAAATCCATCCAGAAAGTAGGTACTGAAAACCAGTATCTAAAACTTGTGAAGTTGACTGTTCAGAAAATGCTATTAGAATGCTCTGTAGGGCAGGAAATACAAAACCGGCTATGATTAAACCGATTATGAAAATAACCAGTTCGTTCCTTAGTAGAAAAAAACCTCGGTAATTATTTTGCTTCAAGGCATCCTACAAGGTGTTTACAATTGAGTAAGAAAAATAAAGTGTGGTGACGGCAGTAAGAATACATTTGTCACCACCTCCAACTCCTGCGGGTGTCGTAAGAGTCGACTAATGGATTGAAGTGTCACTGACCATTATTTGATAAAAGATTGATGATGGGCATCAGCGTCATCATAGTGGACACATTACTGCGGTCGCCATCCGCTTGCCCAGCGTGGCGATTATGGGCATTTACCTCCTAATGCGTCTATATGCATAGTTAATAGGAGAGGCCTACGTCCAGCAGTGGACTATCATAGGCTGATGATGATGATGATGATGATCCAATCGCCAGACGGCTGACACAAGCAGCTCTCTCTCTCGACCCAGCGGGACCCTGCCCGGGTGCTTTCGCAGGGTCACCATTTTCTCTCTCCCTTAACAGCAGACTCTCAACAACGAGCCAATACTGCCGCTAGCGACGCACCGACAGCCGCGCACTGCAGTGTCATTCACTAAGGAAACCGTCTTGCTATCAGCGCTGTGTCAACGCTGCGGCAGCGTCGAGCCTAAAAATGGTATTCACTAATGCACTTTAAACGACACTAGCGCTCGGCGACGAATGCGGCGTGAGCTGGAACTACACTCCCTCGAGAGTTACCGCCTACAGTTCGACGAAGAGCTGTTCTACGTTAGTCAATACCGTTTTTCGCAGCGCTGCGCTCGACGTAGAAGTGAAGGCTGTCTCGTCGTCGAGCTCGTTGACGAACGCAGCGTCGAATGTGTGAATAAGAGAACAGCATAGCTGAGCACCAGCCTCTCTCTCTCTCTCTCTCTCTCTCCATCTGTCTTTCTTTTCAGATTTCAGATCCTTGAGCCTTGCCTTACCGTAGCATCATCACCAAAATCATTTTGTCTCGCTTTGCCCATGGCAAATTTTCCTTCAACAGCCTCTCAACACCGTCCCGAAATGACGGTGTAACGACCGTCCCACCTTCGTGAGATGCGACCCGGCCACAGCGGCAGTGGCGGAAACGCGTGAGCAGCCACACAGTCATACTCCAGGAGGAGTATCTTTTGATTCAGTTCAGTCAGTTCAAGGCATCCTACAAGGTGTTTACGATCGAGCAAGAAAAATAAAGTAAAAAAGAATTCTAGAAACATAACATACAAATACACACATAGAACAATGTGTGGATTTCCTTAAGACGCTCGTAAATCGCACGCGGACATTAAGGCAAGCGACATCAATTACCCCCAATCCACTTTAAAACAAAAAGGGCTTATATACCATTGATTATACACGATTATACGCTCTTCTTACTCACGTGCTTCGCACGTGCCAGTCAATATAAGAAGGACGTATGAACCGGTGAATTTGATGGAGTTACGTCGTTTTGGAACGGAGATGGCAGTGTTCACCCAATTTGAATAAGAGCGGGTTCTTTCTCTTCGCTTTCGTTGTTGCTTATTCATGCGTGATTTGTTTCCATAGAATTGTATGATACGAAATGTTTATTTTGCAAAAACTAGAGAAAACTCATGTTTTTAACGCTAATGCTTTAGTCGCTTTTAATAAGACGCCCTGTATTATATCGGATTTACACGAATTAACTTGAACAAAAAATACAATACACCTACTTCATAATTATACATTTCTCCCATTAATATAGTTAATGTAGGACAATATAATAATGCCTTGCAAAAACAAGTATTTACAGTGAGAAACATAAAATGTGTGAATAAGTCATATTTAATAAATATAGTACAAAATATCCTTAATTTTATTTATTTTGCGATATCATCTTATCATAAATCCTAAATCTGTTGTCGAATTGAGAATCCCCTCCTTTTTTGAAGTCGGTTAACTAACTCAAATATAAAGATATAAAGTTGGTATACTAAAGTAAATACTATTAAATATTATAATTAATATACGAATATGTTTTAGTTTACTTCCCTTACCAGCTTCCTAGCACAATCTTGGAACTTCACTATAATATATTCAACAAGATTGTTCATACAATGTTATGTAGCTTATGTCGTAGATTACGTTTAGTAGATTTCTCATTGCTAAAGACTTGCTACTTTCGTGGAATAATTAAATTTGGTTCTCGCATCCTCGCACAACGCAAAGGTGCATTCAGACCAAACGAGCATTCGCTATTCTATCCCCCACTCTACGAAATCAACGAATCACGTTTTGTGTAACGATTGAATTTCGTAGAGTAGGGGGTTAGAAAAGCGAATGCTCGTTTGGTCTAAATGCACCTTAAGTATTGCGATACAGCGAGGAAATGCCGCCAGCATCCTCGGTACAATGCCACAAAGGCCAATATTAGATATAGGTTAGGTTAAGTAGATTAGTTAGATTTAATCTATGTATGTAAATTGTAGATTTGGTTTGAAATTTTGCTAAGCTATGATGCATGGTGACTGCTCGAAAACGAAAAAACCTTTTGTTTTTACGAAAATTGAAAAAAAAAATGAGGTTTCGTTTTTGCATTGAGATTTTTTAAACATAGTTATTAATAACTATGATAGTGCAAGCAATAAGAATCCTATGTTATATTAGCAGACGCTACCAGTATCCATTTAATTTGAATAAAATAGAATTGAATCATGCTTAAGGCAATGTTTACGTTTAAATAATATGTAAAATATTTTTAATTCATTTCGACTTTTTTTTTAATGAAATAGTAGGCAAGCGAGCACTTGTATGCTTGGGGTCTCTCTAAAGGACACAATTCGAAACGAAGTGATCCGCCAGAGAACCAAGGTGACCGACATAGCTCTGAAAGTTAGTAGGTTGAAGTGGCAATGGGCTGGCCACATATGTCGCAGAACCGATAACCGCTGGAGCAAGCGTGTTCTGGAGTGGAGACCGCGTCTTGGTAAACGTAGCGAGGGACGCCCTCCGACTAGATGGCGGGATGATTTGCATAAGGGGGCTGGCAGAAACTGGATGCATAAAGCAGCAGACCGAGCTCTGTGGCGTACCTTGGGGGAGGCCTATGTCCAGCAGTGGACTGCAACGGGCTGATGATGATGATGATGATGATGAGCACTTGTATCGCGATCACCGTCGCCCATGGACACCCCAACACCCGTGCTATTAATAGTGCGTTGTCGACCATGGTAGCGTGGAGTATCTTTTACTCCATCTATTGTGAGTGATCTCTTGGAACGTGGGAAATAAGTTATCTCAAAGACTAAAGTGTAAGGAAACTTAAACATTACGTGTTAACTAGGATGTGTAGGAAACTGTTGTTTATGATACTTGTTATTACTTTGTTTCAACATTATAACTACATTATGAGACTGAAAAACCAACGTAAACCAAGATGCTTTAAAATAAATTAATTAAAAATCGCCCGTTTATATAAACTTTTACGTTGGCAGGTATTTTAACAGACAAACCGATTTATCTGTAACATTTACAGTATTCACACACTGTTATAAAGTGAGAAGGTTTTGAAACTGAGAATGGTGATATTGTTATTATACTTATCTTTTCAAGATACCATGTAATGTACCTACACAACTGCCAAAATTGACAGTTAATGTGAATGGACAAAAGGCACATTACAAAAAGCATGTATACTATAAGTACCTAATATCTGAAAAACATGCTAATGTGAATGGAAAAAAGGCACATTACAAAAAACATGTATAGGTACTATAAGTACCTAATATCTGAAAAACCAGCAACCCTGACTCTAACATAATCTAAGCACTAACATAAAAATAAAGAAAATTGATTTGACAAAAACAAAATTTTTCGCAGTTTTCTCGAAGGATAATGGAAATGCGCAACTTCGGAAACCAATAACACCGTTGCCACCGAGCGGGAAAAACTTTGACTAAATATGCGTATTACTCCAGTAATTGAACAGTCATTTAAAGTTGAACGCGTCTTTTTAATGTGTTGAAAACAGGTCAATAAGGTTGACAGTTTCAAAAGAGTGTCGGGAAGGTTTTCGTTTCGTTTCGATTTACGACACCCGCAGGAGGAGTTAGTATGGTGACAAGTGTATTCATACTGCCATCACCACACGGCTATTTAACTAGTTAAATATGATAATATATTACTCCAATACTTGTACAGTCATTTAAAGTTGAAGTTTTGATAAACTAAACTACCTTTCTTCCTCAAAACGGCAGGATTAATGTGGCTTGGTAAAATATCCAAGTAATGACCCTGTTTCCATAGAAAAACTCTCTGTCCGTTTCTGAAGAGTTGTACTAATTGCAACGAATGCTATTTGTTGGCAAGCGTTAAAACCAATTAGCGGGAGGAGTGTAATGAATGCCTCAACCCGTGCTGTGGTCTTACAAGTGTTTTTAAGTTTTCTTCTATTTGTAGTTTCATTTTACTTGTACCGATGTTTTTAGCGTGTAATCGTATCTTGCGAATCTGTAGTCAACTTTCAAGTATCGTTTTTTTGTTGGGCAAAGGCCTTTCCCCTTGATCTTGTTTGGATCTCAGATTAGTTAGCCGTTTACTTTCTGTCCATCATTTGATTCAGAGAAATTAATACAATTCAAAAGTAAATAAAATCAGTCTCACGAACAATATTATGTGATTCACTACTTAATTAAATGTTTCTCCAAATGTTTCACGAAAAACCTTTTAATTCTCTTTTAAGTACCTTACACAAGGTCCCTATTCGTACCTGTACCTCGCGAATATCACAATACTTCATTACGAGACCCAATTTACCGTGAAAATATAAAAGTACAAAAAACCGTGATCCTAATTAAAATTAATTACGTCCAAATTAAAAGATAAAAGGGCAAATGGGCAAAACATTTATTACTCACCTAGGCCGTTTTAGAAGTAGAGTTTTTTGGGAGTGGATTCTGTACTCAAGAAAACTTTGACATAATTAAATGAGTTTCATCATCATCATCATCAGCCTATGTTAGTCCAGTGCTGGACGTAGGCCTCTCCTATTAAATGCGTATAGACGCATTAGGAGGTAAATGCCCATAATCGCCACGCTGGGCAAGCGGATTGGCGATCGCAGTAATGTGTCCACAATGATGACGCTGCTGCCCATCATCAATGTATAGAATGGTCAATGACACTTCAATCCCTTAGTCGACTCTTACCACACCCGCAGGAGGAGTTGGGGTGGTGACAAATGTATTCTTACTGCCGTCACCACACGGCACATGATTAAATGACGGATTAAATGAGTCTCTATGGCTTAAATTTGCAGTTTTTTATACATTTTCTCTTTTACGTATTTATTGCAAGAAAGATGAATAAAATTAATTTAATTATATTACAGACGATCGTTTTTTATTCACCGGCCAAATATTAGGTCTTTCGTTCTGACGTCATCATCATATCAGCCAAAAGACGTCAACTATTGTTGAACATAGACCTGCCTAATGTTTCGATAGTTTCGATACGGATAGATACCTAATAGGAGAGGCCTATGTTCAGCTGTGGGCTGACATAGGCTGATAATGATGATGATGATGACTCTTACAACAAACGCATACGAGTTCTAATAATAACTGCATATAAAGATAACATTCGCTGCACTTCGCTGTGTGAAATACGACCTGCGTTTAAATTGATTTAATGATATTGTTCAAATGAGCATGTGTCTTATCGACATTTAGTGCAAGGGCTAGTATTTGAGGAAGAATTGGTGTAGGTGTTATAAGTAAAGGTGGATTTACACCAAACAAGCGATTGCTCATTCTGTCCCCAACTCTACAAAATCAACGAATTTCGACGAATCACGTTTTGTGTAACGAACGAATTTCGTAGAGTGGGGATAGAATGAGCATTCGCTAGTTTGATGTAAACCCACCTTTAGGCTAACTAGATCGACATAATTATCATATCAGCCGAAAAACGTCCACTGCTGAACATAGGCGGGCCCTAAAGATTGCCACAATGACCGGTCCTGCGCCACCCGCATCTAGCGGACTCCTGCGACCTTCACCAGGTCATCAGTCCACCTAGAGGGGTGCTTACTCACGCCGCGCCTTCCGATACGTGGCCACCACTGGAGGTTACCGCCCCAACGGCTATCGGTTCTACATGCAATGAGCCCCGCCCACTTGAGATCAACAATTATTTTGATTATTAATAACATATTAAATAGATAAACATTTTATCATTTGAACTGAAATAATTATGTATTTAAACTTTATAACAAACACAATTTTATGTATTTCTATGTTTTTGTATGGACTTAAAAACTTAAGTATAACTAACAATGCTTTTCAGTAAAACAGTCTAAAAATGGTCATAGCGTACACATACACAGTGAATAATGGTTGTTCTCCGTTTAAGGAAAAAACCGCTTAGGAAAAAGGCAAAAGAATTTTTTTCCGCTCAAAAAAATATTGTGTTTTTATGGACGTCGACAAAAAAGACCTGCCCTCTAGAAAAAATATTTTTTTCACGTGATACAAAAATTCTTCTCTTTTACCTACCTAATTGAAAAACAATACCTAACAAGCCCTTAAACGAAGAACATCCAATAAAATTTCACCTTGTATGTACAAAAACAAAAATAAAAACTATACTTCGAAAACTTCAAACTTCCTTTCAAAATCGTATCAAAACGGCGCCAATCGCGCGTGCTTCACTCTAATTATAACCCAATATAAAGATAATTCGGTCGTAATACTTCTCAGCGTGATATACGACATTCATTAAATTTGATTTACTAACATCGGGAGGAATCTCAACTGTACTGATTATAGAGTTTTACTTACAATAACCAAGTTTCGTGATTAATGGTATAGCTAGGACTAAAACTATTTATCGATCGTGTTGAATATGATATTGCTAAACTTGGTATATTGAGGTTAATCAGAGATAATATACCCGGATATACCTATCAGATAAATTATTTTATGCTACCCTTGTGTAAGTTTGTAACAATTTGAGGCGAAGCCGAATATTGTTACCTGCTAAAGACGCTACAAGCATTTATTTTTTGACTCAGTTAATCAATGTTGCATACAATACTTTTTCTACGACCACACATTTATTTTGAAATAAAATGGAAAATTCCAGAAATATTTTTAGTCAAACACAATTTTATTGATCATCAAGGTCGGGATTAATTTGTAAGCAATCACGGGATTTGACTTTATAAAATCCCGGAATTCTAATGTATGTGTGTCAGCCTCCGTAGCCTAGTTGGTAGTGACCCTGCCTACGAGTGATTCCGGCTTCGAGTCCCGACGAGGGCATTATTTGTGTATTTATTTAATAAAATATTTGTCCCTTTGTTATGGCTCTCTACTCGTATTTATGTAAGTATCTATATGTATCTATCTATTATATGTCGTCGCTTGGTACGTAGGTACATCACAAGCCTTAGTTGAGCTTGCCGTGGCCCCAAGTAGATTTGTGTAAGATGTCCCAAGATAATAATATTTTATTTCTGTACATTTGAATCCCGGGATTGAATGCTCTAAAAAATCAACGAAACTGAATAAAAACTCGGTAAAATGGTAGGAAAACAGACTCAGTCTATGAGTATGAAACGCACCGAGTCATGCTTTTCGGTTAATTTTAAAGGAGTTATCTCCGTGTTTTAATCAAATGCTTATTAACATACAGAATATATTTGTTACGGGTAATGTATTCTGTGATTAGACACTACGCTTGTATAGGCGACTAGGGCAGTAGAATGGATGGTGCTATGCACTACTCAAAAGGCTAGTTCAAAGTGAAGTATCACTACAGGATGGTTATCCTATACCTAACTGTAGTTAGTCCAAATGCTCTCAACAATGGCCCAAAACTGAATGGAAGACCAAGAAAAATGTCTTATTAATCATAAAAGAAAATGAGACAAAGCTAAAAAACGATTATAACTGATTCTTATTTAGGAGTTGAAATTATGGGCTAATATTTAGTTGCAGTATTGGATCATAGTCGATTAGTTTTACGGTACCTACATCAACAGAAAATGTGATTTTTTTACGATTCTAAATAAAAAGGGTTCTTTCAGCACATAAGATTGCTTTTGTTTTGGTCGGCGACATGCATAACTGTATATTTGGTGATTTTACGGGATTTATTGATGAAAACAATTACGTATCAGTCAGAGAGTAACAATAAGTCTCGTATTAGTTTTGAAAAAAAAATGCAATCCATACCAAACTGAATTCGGAACCATTGGCGGATCAAAAATGTTAAGAATTTTTCAGAACGACAAATCCATTTAGAAAGCGATTTTGCGAACTAACGATTATTATGTAATTTTTAGTAATCAATTTTAGCAAAAAATGTATAGTTCGGAAGACATTATTATGCGATATCATTATATTTAATTGGCGTTTCGTAAGAATTTTTGGACACGATTTTGTAGGATAGGATCACTTAATTATTCAATAGCTTGAACTTTACCGTCGTTTTGGCATAACACCATCCACGTTAGTGTCGGCTATCAAATGAGGCATTAACACGCAAATCGAACATTCTATGAGGCAAATGACCCAACTATTCTAATTTGCCGACGGCACTAATTTATATCTTGTTTATTAGTTTTCATTAAAATTCCTCTTTACACCTGAAATTGAATATTAGGGAGATTTATTATGGATGATAGTAAACATGTTGTTGAGTTTGTAAATTAATGAAAATAATTATAGTTTCATACGAGTTCTACTATAATTTGTACGTATTTCTTTTGTTTAGTTGTACATGCCTAATTCTACTAATATTTACATATCTAGTTAAGAAGGAAAGTGTAGGTTTTAAGTAATGTATTATTAAAACTAAAATGTATTATTATATACCGACGTTTTAAGCAAAACATCATGCTAGTGACCATAGACTGATATACCCGAAAGATTCCGACGTTTTTTAAAAAAAAAACAATACCACAGTCAAAATAACGCTATTTCCCGGGTTCAGTTCAATTCAGAGAAAGTTTCCGCAGCGCAATCATATGATAATTTGTACAGAAATAATGACACAAAGTCTAGAACCTGGTGATTTCTAATAATGAATGATCCTTCATAACCTTATTTCATATTTCATTTATTCAAGCCATCAAGTTACACATACAATACACAATATAATAATATGTTACCTGATACCCTGTCAGGGCACAGCAGAACTCTTAAGAGTTAACTAAAACTAAACTTATCAAGTTATCAGCCCATCTTCCACTGCTGGACGTAGGCAGGTCTCACCGTTTATCTATGCGTATGGACACATTAGGAGGTATATACCAATCGCCACGTTGGGCAAGTGGGTTGGCGATCACAGTAGTGCAACTAAGATGACGGTGCTGCCCATCTTCAATCACCTATAAATGAATATACAGTGACAATTCAATCCCATAATCGACTTTTACTACACCCACGGCAATATTTGGGGTGGTGACAAATGCATTCTTGCCGGCAAATTATCCTTAATGCTCCAGTAACCTAAATTTTCAACAAAACAAGTGTCAACATGTTACCCAAAGCATATAAACATCCGATCCACCTCAAAGACGCCTCAAACACCCTGACAATTTCCGGTGACACACGTAATCAAAAGAATCTCGATATCTCGAAGCTTGTTTGATCAAAGCTGAGTATACGTTGCTATCGCCCCTTATCAGTGTTTTGGTAACCTTATACATTAGAGTCCTTAGACCCGTACCACAAATGCAGTGACATTTGACGCTTCCTTTTCATGAGCGATTTTGTTTATAAGCAATTGTTTCTCTAGTCTAGACTTCATAAGCTCAGTAACTGTCAGTGGGTATCTCTTCGACCGATTTCAGAAAACTTGTCGCGTAAATCTTGATTATATCTAAAAGTATAAGTGTGCGAGAGTAGTACTCGTACAATAAAATAAAAATAATAAAAACAATCAGGAGCAACGAGTCTAGTTTAATTATATATGTATAAATAAATAAATATCTTGGGACATCTTACACAAATCAACCTAGTCCCACGGTAAGCTCAATTAAGGCTTGTGATGTGGGTACCAAGCGACGATATATATAGTACTTATAGATACTTAAATACATAGACAGCCATGACCAAGGAACAAATATTTGTGATAAATAAATACACAAATAATGCCCTCGCCAGGATTCGAACCCGGAACCTCCAGCTTCGTAGGCAGGGTCACTACCAGCTAGGCTACGGAGGCTGACAAAGTTGTGGAGTTGTGGAGGAAAGTGGAGGCTAGTTACATCTTAAAAAAACAATTAGACTGAAACCACTTTTCCCTATGTTTGCTGCGGGGTCCTTTATTCTTACTGTGTCATTATAACCTTGATAGATCGTTAGAATGACTGTTATTTTAATGAATCAAAGATAAAAGAAGAAAACTCAAGTTTTTGATTCAGGTGGTTAAAATGCTAGCATTTTATACGTACGTACTGTATCTAGTTACTAAAAAACACGCGGAGTCTTACATTTTTGTATTATAAAATCAGTTTTTTTAGTTTTTCTACTACCTTACTTTTATTTATCATTTACAAGGTCGTGAACACACCTTTAAGCCCCTACTATACAGATGTCAAGACAAGTCTATATTGTCTATTCCCTATAAACGCATTCGGGCATACACGCAGTGCCCTACAAAATACAAAATATTGGGCCAATGTGTGCTTTGCCTTTACATGAATCCGGGAAGTCGCAAATGGTACTTCCTTTTTTAAACCGAATCCTAATAACCCTTAATATTTCATTGTTAATATTACAGTGTGTTATTCTTATTACCCTTAATTAAAAAGGAAAATCCCTAATAACTATGGGTACTTAAAATTAAATATTCCACGGAAGCTAAAAGGATATTCCTTATTAATGTCCTCTTTGATAAATTATGACTTTAATACAGTGGAAATTATTTACTTTCATATTGGAAGAGGGTTTTAAAAGGGATGTTAATATAAAAGAACAGAGGAATTAACTTTATTAAATATTGTAATCTCGGATAAAAGTACTTGTCTTAAGAGGATCTCAACCTATTTTTTAATCGGTACGCTTAGCACATGATTGGTATGTCAGTATATCCCCTCGTCAGTGGCGAGGCCCGATTTTAACATTTTATCAACCGCCCGCATCTGTGGCGAACATTGAGTAATAAAGCTGACTAATGTATACCTGTCTCTTGCATATTCACTGAGGTGTGTAGCTAGTGAAATAGGACAGATAGAAAACTTGGCCTTGAGCAGCCGTTGTGCGAAAGAGCCGTTGTACGGGCAGTTTCTTAGAATCGGTGGCCTGGCAATCCTTGTCTGTGACAAGGCCCAAACTGGGCTCCACAGACAACGACTTTTCACCATTTTTGTTGTCACTGACGAGGGGATATCGCCGCGAGATAGATTTTCCACCTTTTACCAACTGTATGCATAAACGAGGGATGGATAGTTTATTTCGTAGCGACATATTGTGGCACTGATCTTGTGCCAAGCCTAATGAGAATGTGTCTGTCATGGTGTTAAGCATGGGAATTAGAACTCTCAAAATCGATCTTACATTATTGATTCCTGATTTAGGGTGCGGCTCCACTGACGCGGAGCGGAGCGGAGCTGTGCAAAATTGACCAATTATATTCTTCAAATTCGAATTCGTAACACTCTGATGCGGTCTCATTGGCCGAGCACCCTTAAATCTCTTAGTCGACTCTTACGACACCCACAGAAAAAGTTGGGGGGTGAATCAAATTTTTTCTGTCTGTTATTGCCATGGTTACGGTCGCCTGAGTCACGCTGGTTTTTTGCAAAATTATGACACTTAAATTATGCAAACATGCATATAGTACATGTTTGTAGGTGGCCCATTAAGTAACGGTCTTAACAACACCAGAAAACTGCATGTTTGCATAGTTTAAGTAGCATAATTTTCCATAAAACCAACGTGACTCAGGCGACCGTAACCATGGCAATAACAGACAGAAAAAAGTTGATTCACCCGGGTAGTGATAAAGCCATTAACAAATAAAACATGGAAACCGCACGCCATACTAAATTGCCTTTCAAAAACGGTCCTAAATTTTAGTTTACAAGTGTCGTCACCCCCTCTTCAATGCATCACGGTAATTAATTTTAATATTAACCTATAAAAACTTAAATAGTTGAGATTTGTCCACCAAAGTTTTTACTGGCTTTATTCAATAAACATTTATTTGTCAAAGATGTTGCGCTGAAATAACCATGTTATACACTGGGTTTTTATTGATTTCCGTTAAATTGAAGGGAAGCTTATTTAGGTCAAAAATAATCAATTTCTCTCAGAAACTGGTATCTTAACTCTTACTGTTATTGAGTTATTAAAAAAAATTGTTTAATGACTGAAGAAGTGTATTGCAACTTTTATTACATCCTAATGAAACTAATGCTACTTATTTTGACATAATTATGCCGTCAGTCACCTGAAATTAACTTGTGTGTTATTTTCAAGGCTCTCTTACACTTATCATTTAATTTATTATGTATGAAAACATAGAAAAAAAATCGAGTTTGACTAAAAGCTATATACCAGGTAGCTCCAATTAACGTACCAAGCAGCCTGTTAAATTTAACGTAATTAAAAAAAAACACGGTGTATATTATGGTCATAGTGATAAAGAGATCCTTACTGCCGTCACCACTATGCAATACGGGGTTAAATTTATACACAACTTAAGTTCAAAACCCAATACTATTCTCAAATGTTATCTTAATATCCAAACTGATAAGTTTGCCTGATATCTCACCTGCTCTAAACGGATGTGTTAGAAAGAGAACGACATAAGATTACGCTAGATTAAGTATAAATCACCTAAGGGTGGTGGCTTATCTACAATCCCTTTACAATCTTAATTTACTAGACTTAGATTACTGTAAGATAAATACGAATGTAGTCTTTATTACAACTGTTGTAAACCCTATAATGGCTTGAAATGGATTTCAAAATGTCTTAAGTGATATTGTAAACATAGTACTAGTAATATGACTAAGAAAAGAGCACATTATAGATAGTCTGTGGAAGTTAAGGCGGCTGGTACAGGATCCATCAGATATATCGTAGCATCCGGAGTTCTCAAAAATATCTGAACACGGCTCTATCGTTGTGGCCACAGATGTCATATATACCATAGATCAAGCAAACGTATCTACTTAGCGTGACAAATGAACTCAGTGAAATTCACTGAGTTTTCCGTCCTTAATCGCAGCTTGCAGCTATCGGGCGTCAAATTTTGTAAGTTGAAGTGAACAAAAACATTAATAATGCCTCCTTTGGTAATATTAATTGCAATAACACAAAAAAATATGAATACTCAAGGGCCTGAGACATATTTAAAATCATAGGCAAGTAACAACTTCAGTACAAAATCTGAGACGCTCGGCCGCCATACAAATGAATGAACTTGTTTCTTCTATCCAAATCTTATTCTGTGGTTGTGGCAATAAAGGCGTGTTCAGATATTTTTGAACGCACCGGACGCTACGATATATCTGATGGCGACTGTACGGTCGGCTCTAATAATATGTATACGATTTTGAACCTTATGCCTTTGACATACATTCCGAAATGTATACATATTATTAGACGTGACTGTGCAGTCACGTCTAATAATACCATGCCATGATGTTTTTTAATTACTGGACATGTTTTTTCCGTGTATCCTTCAAATATCTTGCATCACGTTATGGATCTCAGAAATTATTTCTTAATTATGTTTTCCAACTGTTAATATCATAACTTATCCGTTCGGAAAGTGAAGTCACGTGCGATATATATTATGTCCTTAGTACTAAGTTATGATATTACAGTTGTAAAACATGATTAAGAAATAATTTCTGAGATTCATAACGTGATACAAGATATTTGAAGGATCCACGGAAAAAACAATCCAGTGCTTAAAAAAAAAATCATGGCAAATTCACACCTCATTCTGTTAAAAGTAAGGTGGTTATTCATTCTGTAATTTGAATTAACTAGACATGTTCTTTCCGTGGACCGTTCATAGGTATATCGTCGTTTGGTACAAGCCTTAATTGACCTTATCATAGGACTAGGTCGATTTGTGTAAGATATCTGAACTGTTTCAAGATCTTTATTTATTTTTCATCACACCTATTCGGTATGTGCGCCAATACGCTGCGGTGATGCGCGCCGTTAGGTGCGTCATTAATACGTCATAGTAGGCCGTTAAGGATTTTCATACAACATTACGTCGCACTAGCGCGGTCCGGCGCACGCCGCGCGCCGCGCCGAATTAAGTCATCCCTGATTTAGACCATTTTGGAGTAGTTTTGTGAAAATATATTGTTTTATTTACTTTTTTGCATCACAGGTGTGATGAAAAACATTGTGTGTACCACGAGCGGTACAAGAATTATGAACTCGTGTGAAGTAAAGCCCCGCGCCTTCGGCTTGGGCTTTACTTTCACACTCGTTCGCAAATTCTTACTTACCGCCCTAAATACACAATGTACTACTATTGTCACTTGACCATTTATTTATTGAAGATGGGCAGCAACGTTATCATAATGGACACCTGCGATCTTCAACCCGCTTGCCCAGCGTGGCGATTATGGGCCTCCTAATGTGTATGGAACGCATAGGAGAGGCCTATGTCCAGCAGTAGACTCAAAAAAACTGATGATGTGATGTTACGTTTTTAATTTTATTTTATTATAACAAAAAATAAAAGGGTACACACCGGATAACACGAGTATTGCGATTTTATTTAATTTTCATATATCCTTTTAAGCAGATTTATTAATTCAGAAATCCAGTGGGGTATCTTTAGCCTTTACGAATAAAATATCATCAAACCTCTGCGATGAAAAAGGTCGTATAATTGAATGTGGTACAGACTTTTAATTCGTTATGAAACTAAGCATTAAATACAGACCAAATTCACGGAAATGACACACGAGAAACAGTTCACAGTAGGATATCACAACCTATGACGAGTTAAAAAAGAGTAATAAGAATCTTAAACCAGTTTTAGACCAATCAGGATGCTTAGCCAAGTTGCCAATCGCTATCGCATTGTAGCTGCGACTATATATAGCATGGACGTCTAATGCCAGCTCAAAATGCTCCCAAAATGAATTGTTCAATTGTGCCAAGATGGGCAGGACATAGCGTTTTTCTTAACACCGCGCATATTTCGGCGCAACATCTTTGACAAATGTTTATAGAATATAACCAATCAAAACTTTGATGGATTATTTTTAAATCGCGGTTTACGTTTTTATATGTTGACTTTGAAATTCATTGCCGTGATGCATTAAAGAGGGGGACACTTGTCAACTAAAATTCAGGACTGTTTTTGAAGGGCAATTTACTACAGCGTGCGGCTTCCATGTTTTATTTGTTCGTAGCTTTGTAGCGTATCGTAGTTTTCCCTCTTTATCGCTCTTTCGTATTAGTTACAACAAAGACAGTTAGCTGCCTTTCGTTTACGATTGACGATTAACGGTTAGCGATTGGCAACTTGTCTAAGCACCCTGGACTCTTAGGTTATTACGTAAACTGTGGGGACTAGGGCTTGCAATCCCGGGATTTATTTTCATGCAATGGATTTGACATTATAAAATCCCGTGATTGCATGCATTTGAATCCCCGGATTGCATGCTCTAGTAGGGACGGAACTATACTAAGGAATGAGAAGTGAATATCACCATCTCATTTTAAGCTAATAGCTCCGTCTATACAACTTTCATAAGAACTTACAGGTTTACGGCTGGCCGTCGACTTACCTACCATGATTTTCGAAAAAAATTATCTGTCTAACGTTTCCCATGCCATTTTTAAATAGAACACTTTTTATAATAATTAAAAAAAACCGGCCAAGTGAGAGTCGGACTCGCGCGCGAAGGGTTCCGTACCATTATCAATTTATTATTAAAAAAATAAATCAACCTACCTCAAAAACTGTAGGAGATCATTTAATCAAACCAAAAATCGTTGATAGAGTTTATTAATGTGCATAACATATATTTTTTCCAGAATTTTATATCGCGTAGTTTAAAAAATAGAGGGGGGGGACATTTTTAAGACTTTGAGAGCTGATATCTCGAAAACGATTTCGATCATTTTCAAAGACCTTTCTATTTATACCCCACACGCTTATATACAACTAAAAAAAATGTTCTATCCCTCAATCACGGAACTCACGGAACCCTAAAAAAGTGTGATAGAAAATGATATGCGAAACTGATCTTGACATGTTTGATGAAAATTTGTCTTCATGTCAAGATCCGGTTTCTTACTTGTGCATAAATAAATGAATAGATATTACATTATTCGTATGCAATAATATTTGCATCTTATTGTCGCACGCAACAATGCGATAATAAAACTAAGATATTATTTCAAGCAAGCTAAGTAGATACTAGTACTATTACGGCAAGTTCGAAATGCAGATAATGTATTATAAAAGGTAAATACAAGGTTTGATACAAATCTAACGAGTTTAGAACTGTCGTTGAAAGGATTATCGTGTAAAACAAGTAGGCCGTCTTTTGATAGCAATTCCATGTTTAGTATATCGGTACAAATCTACAACATAATTATGTCTACGTGATACAGGGAGTAAATACGGGCGAATCCGTGTAAATATTAATAAAAGTATAGTAAAGGGCCAAAACACATACAAGTTTTGGAACGCAACTATGTTTAAGAGTTTGTGGCAAATATAGTATATATGTCTTTCTTGCTTTGTTTAAGAACTTGTGGCATTATTAACTAGCTATTTGTATATCTTCTATTTGGCTTAAGACGTAATATATAGGTGAACAGCGTTTACTTACAATAATATTTATTTCCATAAAAACTTATGCATTGTTTGACTTATCGTATTCGATTAACACACTGTACTGTATACCTCGTAAGTTACATTATGAAAAAGGGGGGATTCTTTATAAGAATAGTAAATAACGGCCCCTCTATAAAGTTTACCCCAAGTTTTGGTTTTTCACCCTCTTTGCAAACAGAGGGTGTGAAATCTTCAAGGTTCTAAGCAGAAATGCAATATTGGCATTGCGGTATTTGATGGAATTATTTAATTCAGTGCATTTTAATATAATTCAATAAAATTCCAAAGCGAGGGCAGGATAACCAGTATGGCTTGTCCATTAATCACGTCATACTGTATAGGGGGAGGGGATGGGTCAAGAAAAATCACCAATTATCACCATAGGGGAGGGGGGGGTCATCGGACAAATCAAGAGTAATTTTTTGTTACTCTGCTGAACAGAAGATGAACCTCTTAGTTGCCAGAAAAGTCTTTTCCCATCACGTGATCCACGTGTGCTTTAATAAAGTATTATTGAAAGTGTTATTAAAAGGACTACTCACGTTGGCACTAAATTATACGTCATATTGGCTAGGAGGGGGGGGACTGGTATCCTGAAAATATCACCAAATATCACCATGGGGGATGGGGGGGTCCTAAACAGGCCAAAATCATATGACGTGATTAATGGACAAGCCCTAAGCTTATGGTTCTAAGGGGGTTCTGCCTTTTCTCCGAACTTTTTTTGCCCGAATTTCATTTGCCAACCAACATTTCGCCGATGATTCACTTTGGCAACCAACTATTAGCAAATTTTTGTATGACAACGTTTCATTTGGCAGAATTATTATAAAACGGATTATTGTGATGACACAATGCTTTTAGCATACTCATCATTTGTCAAATCTATCACTAGGCCGAATAACGTTTCGTCATCCTTTTCGTACCTATATGTGGAAACTTTTTAGCACAACCGTGTTTCTGAACTTGCCTAACAAAGAATACCTTTAAAAAAACATTTCACAGAGTCCAGTTAGGTACGACGACGAGCGAAGCGAGGAGGAGTTTTAGGGTTAAACTGCGACCTTACAGCGCGCGAGCCGAGCGAGCGAAGCGAGCGTGCCCCGGCAGCGGCCGGCGAAGCGCCAGAACCGACTGTTTTGTTATTAGTTAACTAAATGTACCTATATTATACGAACTAAACCATAAACCACATGAAAATATGTATTATAAAAAGTTCCAATTAAAAACCAAGCCCAAAGATAGAATTGCCAACCATTTAATTGGGAAATGAAAGGATTTCATAAAATTCAATTAGAACATGATCATTCGGCGAAATGACTATAAGCGAAAAATTGGTTGCGATGTAATATTCGTTCAAACAATTTTCGGAGATGATTTAGAGAACCGGTTCTAAGCATAGTAATATTATCTGACCACCATAAGCCAATGGTAGTATGCCATGCGTTTACCATTTATCGTACTTTTGGACTTGCATACTTGTTAGACCCTGACGACAACAACGATTAAAAACAGTACCAGCCTACTGGTTTGCCGTTGTTGCTGTCAGGTTCTAACAAGTTTACAATTGCGAAAGTGACGAATAGCGCGATAAAATGTAAACCTCATATAAAATATCATCCATATAAATTTCAATACCCTGTATAGTGTAGATGGACCTACTGTACGAGTCTTATACCGGTACGAAAAATCCGAGGTTAATTTTCGGTTTTCGGCCAATCCACAATTAAAAGGCGTTTTCGGGGCATAATTCATTTCCTTTGTCCCATTTTCGAGCCATTAAAAATGCTTTTAACAAATCTGCGGTCAGGTGACAATGGTTTGTGACTCTTTATTCTATTAACCTACTGACCCTTGAAAAAATTAATTTGGGATCTGTAACGTATAAATAATAAACGAATTTACAATGTGAGTGGAGTTTTTTTTAGAAGATTATTGTATTTTTCATCACACATGCTCGCGGGGGTTATAGAACAGTGAAATTCCTTAGCCAGTCACATGCTTTGATTTTTGCTATGGACTCTATTCCTATGTAAAATAAGAGTGATGACATGTAGCTAAAGTTGCATGAAGGGTGTCATAGCAATGTTAGTACTTCATTTAATACTATTTTATCTAAACTTATTTTTTTGTCGGCAAGTGTGGTGAAAAACATTGTATGCATCACGGTCAGTAAGCGGAATACTAACTAGAGTCATTAAAAACCCTCCACCTACGGCGTCGGGCTTCTAACACTCTCGTTAGTGATACCGTACGTACTTACCTTCCTAGATGCACAATGTACTATTTTCATACATAATTAAATAATTGATTGCTAAATAGCACGCGATGTATTGCATCCAGTTTAATTACACCTAAACGTCATGTCGTGTTAGAGTTACTTTTTATGTCAAACTAAATTGTGGACTGCGTACAGTCAAGGGCATAAATATGTATACAATTCAGTACTTGAGTGAATCAATTTTTTTCTGTCTGTTATTGCCATGGTTACGGTCGCCCGAGTCACGCTGGTTTTATGCAAAATTATGCTATTTAAAATAGGCAAACATGCATGTACCTAGTGCATGTCTGTAGGTAGCCCACTGAGGAAAGGGCTTATTAACACCAGATAAATGTATGTCTGCATAGTTTAAGTAGCATAATTTTGCATTAAACCAGCGTAACTCAGGCGACCGTAACCATGGCAATAACAGACAGAAATAAGTTGATTCACCCACTTAGGCCTAAAATTATAAGGAATTATAAGGTCTAAAATTGTATAATTATGCATTTATACCCCAGACTGTACACTACTGCTCGGTCGAATTTAAAAAAAGTCATAGGTTAATTAGTAATAGTCGATTTGTGTAAGATTTCCCAAGATATTTATTTTATTTATTTATCTAATAATAAAAAGACACAGACGATGGAAAGCGACTTTGTTTTAAATTTTGGATATAATATAGTGATACTAATCGTACCTAACGTATATTTCCATAATCGAAACTGGTGATGATTTTATTCCATTTTTCCAAAATATTTTTAGTCTCTAACAAATAATTGCCCTCGCCGGTATTCGAACCCAGAACTTCCTTTGCGAACAGGCTAACTACCGACAGAGCTACGTAGGCAGGAGTTACAAACCTAAGTATTAAATTATACCAAAAATGTCAGGGGTATAAAACATTTGTGAACAAAGGCTTTTATCTCGAAGAACACGCGCGGTGAGAAATTACCGACGAAATGTATGGATTTTGGTAGGAGGATAGCTAACTTTATGCTTTATTATACGTTCTAATAAAAAGCAGTTCCAGTGTGTGTTGATAGAAGTGTGATAAAATGATAGACAGGTTTACATTGATTTCGTCATTAATTTTAACCATGAAAATTTATCTGATTGCAGAAAATAAATGGTTTAACTAAACATAAGTCTGTTCAGTAAGCAACAGATCCTTAAATGTAGGACATATGTCATTTGCCTATATTTAAGTGGAATTTACCATTTTAGTTACCTGATTCCTACAAGGTCAGTGTGGGTAAGTCCGGTAATATTTTATTTTGAAGGAAAGTCCGTCATATGCGTCTTATACTTTTAATTTATTTTATATTTTATTTATTTTCCACTCTTACATGTACATTGTTGAGTTTGGGGTGGAAATCAGTTGGTAGGACTCTCCTGATAGACGGTCTTACCCGCATTGACCTTACAAAAAAGCAATGATTCATGTAAACGTTTTGGTAAATGTAGATCTTGCTCTGCATCATTGACTCTACCAGCCTGCACATTTTTATCCATATCGAAAACGTGCTCCAAATGTACAAACTTTTTGACATGCTCAGGTACCAATTGAATTTCATAGAGAAACTAAGGAGACTGCTGTATACCATTATTTAGTTGAAAGTAAAATAATAAAACCGACGAATAATAAACCGACGTGCTCCAAATGTACAAACTTTTTGACATGCTCAGGTACCAATTGAATTTCATAGAGAAACTAAGGAGACTGCTGTATACCATTATTTAGTTGAAAGTAAAATAATAAAACCGACCAAGAGCATGTCGGGCCATGCTCAGTGTAGGGTTCCGTAGTTATTCAAAAACGGCTGGGCCGATTATGTTGGAAATAGTTTTATTTTAAAGTATTCTATAAGCCTACTAATCATGTTTTTTTTCATATTTTTTGGATCTACGGCGTGGCGGTGGCGTTGCGTTGGCGTGTGGGATATTAATAGAAAGGTCTTTGAAAATGATATGAAGGTTTATAAATCTCATTTTTATTTAAGCAAATCGTTTTCGAGATATCAGCTCTCAAAGTCTGAAAAATGTGTCCCCCTCCCTCTATTTTTTTAACTACGCTATATAAAATTCTAAAAAAAATATATGATATGCACATTAATAAACTCTATCAATGATTTTTGGTTTGATTAAATTATCTCCTGCAGTTTTTGAGGTAGGTTGATTAAACTGTATTTATTTAATAATAAATTGATAATGGTACGGAACCCTTCGCGCGCGAGTCCTACTCGCACTTGGCCGGTTTTGGATTTTTTAAGCGAACCGTTTTCGAGATATCAGCTCTCAAAGTCTGAAAAATGTGTCCCCCCCTCTATTTTTTAAACTACGTGGTATAAAATGAAAAATAAAGTTATGTTATGCATGATAATAAACTCTATCAACGATTTTTGGTTTGATTAAATTATCTCGTATAATTTTTGAGATAGGTTGATTTAACTGTTTTTTTTAACGATAATTTGATAATGGTACGGAACCCTTCGCACGCCAACTAGCACTTGGCCGGTTTATTTTACTTTCAGCTGAAAAATGGTAAACGTAATTTAAACTCCCGTGGTTTAGTTTCAGCTATCTATTAAACCCTAGCTATCCTGTCATATAAATAGGTCCTACGATTCACATCGCTTTTACGAAGTTAAG